>VACF01000346.1:0-79393 GCA_006891605.1 Pleurozium schreberi | reverse complement strand
CATTCTAGCCTTGGTTGGAAATATGTCAATGTATGGTTGGTAATGGGGCACTGGTTGGTAATGGGTGGTTCTACCTTATCTGTACATTGAAGAGAGCAAAATGTATCTTTGCGTTGTGATTACTTCTAGAGCATAGGTGCTTTTTGCGCAAACTACTTTAAACCCTAAAGGACCATTGCAAGTGTCCGTTCAACGTATGCAAGAAATCTTGGATAGGTTCCTACGAAGTCAGTTTTAGTTGGATGTTCATGAAATTTAGACACAATGTGTAACTATATACCTCTTTCTCTTCAAAATCTATTTTTTTTTTCCGATCGGGTAGCTCGGGCAACTTGAGGGAGCATGTGCAAAACTCTTCCTATGATTTTGAAATTTGGCGGGTATGTAGCTTACATGATACAAGATGCAAATGTCAAAAAAAATAACCATGTGTAGCGTAAAAGCCTCATTCTAGAAGGAGTTAAAGTTTCTAGGCCTTGTTGGGCAAGGTTGGAAAAAAAAATTTCCACCATACTTCAAATGTTATAATCTTGCAATCTGTGTGGTCAAAGTTTCTGAATTTTTTTCCACACATTCCCAAAGGAGTCTAGTACAAACTTATGCGGTTAAATTTTGAAAAAAACATTTTTGTTTTCATTTTTTTCTTGTTGCCCTAAAAAGTGGCAGTTTTTGACAATTTCACYCCAAAATGTGTCTTGGTCCTTTTGGGGTTAACACACAAATTTGAGTGCTTCTAAATAATCGGATAATGATTAGTAAAGTGCCTCTTACTCATTTACTTGTTAGTAAAACTTTTGTATTGCTTGGATCCTAAGACAAAATGATAATGAAATAACTTTTGATTGCATAAAACAATGAAATGATTTCTTTGTACTTATTACTCAAAATTTGACTCTACATAAATATTTACAATTAACCCAGGCTAAAGGTTTTCAATATTTATAGGCCCAAAATGGCCTTTTGTACATAAATCCAAAGCAAGGCTAAAATTTGCATCTACAACTATTTAGTAACAAATACAATTAGTAAAYTGCACCCTCATAGAATTTCAAAATAGAAAACCTCACCAATTCCAAGATCGGGTCTCTTGAATTTCAACTCTTCCCAAATGGTTAGATTTCATCTTTCAAACTTTTTGCACAAAAATGTGTCAATCCTAAAACTTATCACTCCTCATAATATATTGAAGAAGTTCTCTAGAAATGCGTGTAAAATTTTCAAACAAAAAATGTTTCATATCCCTTTTTGAAGAAAATATTAATAAGAAAGAAGTAGAATATGATTAGAATAAATTGTCAAGAATTTAGTTATGGAATTGAAAAATGCCAATCCCAATGGTTGTAATGTTGTAATAAACAATCTTTCTCCTTTATTTTTTTTTCCGAAAATATTGAAAATTGAGTTGAATARAGGGCTTCAAAAGTATCTTAGAGTAGAGATTTCATAAGTATCTGCAAACTAAAACTCCTCATAGCTTTCATCTCATTATTCAAAATGGRATGATGTTAAACTTTATATATATAACCAATTTCAAAATTTTAATTCTTAGAAACATAATTTGCAAAGAATTTTTTTGAGGTGCTCATAATGCTTGCCGAGTAATGAAAATTTGGTATCATACAATAACTTGTTAAACATGTACTCAAAAGCTATGAAAATTGTTGCATCTCAAAGCTACTTCTTGGGCATACAATGTTTTGAGAAAATTTCACAGAAAAAAAAATGAAAATTAAATTTATGGTGAGTTGCCCAAAATCACTATGTTGCAGCCTAAAAAATTGCAGTTTGGTCTTTCTAAGATTAATGTACAAGAATGCACTACCTTTGAATTAGGTATTGTAGTRATTGGGACTCTTGAACTTCCAATGTACAAATAGAAATATCTCCAAAAATATTTTTGGATTTTGATGGCTTATGCAATAACTTTCCCGAGGTAAAACAATCTAATTGTGAAGGCAACCTAATTTCAATATTTTATTGAAGGTAGAAACACCAATTAGCACACTTGTTCCCATTCATGTACCCTAAACTCACCTAATTGTGTCGATGAGACCATGATGGGTAGTTGCATCTGGATGAAAAGGATGGACGGACGGATGAAGATGGATGATGAGACCATGATGGGTAGTTGCATCTGGATGAAAAGGATGGACGGATGGATGGATGGATGAGACCACCATGGGTACTTCACTGTATGTACTTAGTAGTAGTTGCTATTGAAATTAAAATTTGCGATATCCATACAAAATTCACTCCCTGTCTACAGGATGAGTGAGGGCACGAAACTCCCTTCAGTTGGGTCCCTGTGTCAAGTTTTCACCAAATTCGTGAATCTTCCACTCACTAACTTATCTGCTGTGTGATTAGAGCAACCTCCCATTAACCCTTACACGACGCCGAGGACGTTTTTCGTTCGATGAATGGCTAAGAATCTTTCCTTGTAGAACAGAAATGCAATCATTCATCCTCGGTATTAGGGGTGGAAAGGGAAGATCTTTTCTAGTACTTTGACTTCCAATGAATATATTTAGCTTTTTCAAAGGAGATGATGTCACACGGTATCAAAATGCATGATTTCCACAGCCACCGGTCCGTCCTTTCAGGGTTAACCGACCCCCTTGAAAAAAAATCAGAGTCGTTGATCTCCTCAATAAGACCCACGTAAGGGAGGAGGTCCATAAAGCGATCATCCAAGCGCTGAAACTGAATTTTGGGGAGGTAAAACATCTTGAAATATTTGAAATATTTTTCAGTCAATTTTCTTTGAAAGACAAGCGGAAATGGCATCTAACCCAAATTGTTTCGTATTTTTTGGGGCTTTGTGGAATTAGTTATGAAACTCTAAAGTTGGAATGCCATAGGGCTCTGAAAGAGTCCACCTCCTAGAACGTACATAGTTTGTACATTTTGGTACATTGAAGAAAGCAAAATGTACCTTTGTGTCATGTTTGGTAGGGAAAAATAACATAATAAATTTTATTAAAAACAAACTTCGGATGAAGAAGATACAAGCCCCCAAAAGTTGTAGCCACCAAAATGCATTTTTTTGAACTGAAATTGAACTTATGAACTTTGAATGGCTTTCATAACATATATACATCTTGGATTGATCTAAAAATCTTCACATACAAACTAGAAGACAAAGCACTGATATTCCAACAAGCTTCATTGAATTTGGAAATTGGATGCAGACTTACAACACTTTGAATTGGACTGTGTGAAGACACTTTTGGTCCCTTAGACGGTGAGGGGTGAACTAAAGGACTTAAAAAAGAATTGACTCTTTCATCTTGATGATAACACAAAGTAAGTACATTTGAACATATGTGCAAAACAAAATTTTTTTTAGGAAGACTCTTTGTAAACTTCTAAAACCTTTGTCTATGATGAACAAAGACTCCAATTTTTGTGTCCAATTTTTTTTTTTTGGGGGGGGGGCTAAGAATTGTACTAACTTCTTGCATATGCTTCAACATAGAATTGAAAACAAACTTCAAAGCAAGTATCGATACTAAAGCATTTTGCATTTGAATAGTCATTGTGTTGCACAAGTAGCACAATAGGGAATGTGTCTCAACATACATTGACTAAACAAATAACCAAATATAACCAAACAAGACGTGTGGGCCCTAGAGAACGAAGTTCCCCCGTCGTTCCCCTTGTTGGGAGCGTAAGCGTCCCCTGACGGGGCCCATAAAAAACAAATATTAAAAAATATAAAATAAGATATGAAGTCCACTTTCATTCAAATATGATTATGAAATATCATATTTTGAAAGGAGAAGGAAGAAAAATATGAATAGAAAAAAAATTTATTGAAAAAGAGGAAATTTTATTTTGTAATTCTTGAAATAAATTAAATAGGAATGAAAAGGTAAAACCAAAAATTATCATTTTTGTTTTTCTTAATAGAAAATAAAGGAAGAGAAAGAAAACATGAGTTTTTTTTAAGTCATTTTAATTGAACATTGAGAAAATCCAAGAGCACATGAATTGGAAATTGGGCCCTAAAATCGTGCCCTAAAATCGTGCCCAAGGACTTTACATTAACTGGGCCGGATGGAAAAACTAGGGCCCGATTGAGGACCAAATTGATGGCAAATCCTGCCGGATGGCCTCAGGCCTATTGTAAAGACGGCATCAGTCACATGTAACTTAGCTTTTCTCCTTTGTCCCTTTCAGTCCAGAGCCACCCCCCCCCCCTTGCTGGGCATCCTCGCCGCACCAGGAAGAATAGTTCCTTTCAGGAATTCGATGAAGCTTAACCAGATGCAGGAATTTTGCAAGGTGGGTCCAACAATCTTTGACTCAAATGCTGTGAAATTCTCTTCGAACGCAAGTTATTATGCAATGAGTTGTACTCCGTATGCAATTAGGAAGCGTTCCTGTTCTCCTTTGTGATTATGACATTGTGTCAATTTTTGAGCTTGTCTGAATCCTTTTGCGTGTTTGATAATCGCGGACTCTTGTTGGGATGCTTGCAGCTTGAGATCGCTCGTGAGCTCAATTAGGGCTTTGTATGGTAGCTCTCTGAGTTGAGTCTTGGAGCGAAGTCAGACTGTGGGCTTACAACCTAGTCTTGCCGGTCCTCGTGGCGCCACTTCTGTACTCCGTTGGTGACTTCAGGTCGCTGCTCTGGCTTGTAAGTCTGTTTTCGAAGTTACAATTGTTGTAGTAATAAGCTTTGTGTTTGTTCTTCAATCTGATGGGATTCACTCCCCCTGTCTCACTGGATTCGTTTTGTGTTCTTGGCCGGCAATTTGTGATTTCAGTGCAATTTGGTATGATTTGTGATTCATTAGGCTTATTTCTTATGGTAAGGTTTCTGGTGTTGCAGATCACCACACTGTCGGCACCTCTGAAAGAGGAAAGCTGACGGGTAAGCTCTCTCGGGTTTTGCAGTTTCAATTAGATTTGATTGGTTCTAGGGTTCTAGGGTTTCATGTATTTAGGATCTCGAGAACTGTGGTTTGCTGCTCCAATTGCTGAAGCGACTTTTCAGGGGAGAGATGTAGTGTAGAGGATCCTATTGCACTTATCAAAATCAAAGGTCAATGAGATCTACCCTTAGGAGACCTTTATTTGATTTGCCCTTTAGAATTTGCTTATTTTTTTGTTAAACTCCAATCATCTTTCTGGTCTTATCACAGACCCTATTCTCATAGTTGCCGTCTCGCTTAACGCCGTAGGGTTTGTGATTCATGAAGTTCGCTTGGCTTAGTTCACGAGAATCGCGAGAAGAGAGACGGGACACAGCCTCCTCCCATCAAGCACTTCCATCTTGTTACTCGTCGTCGTCATGACTCGCCTTCTGCACACTGATGTTGCTCTAGTGTGGCTTGAACGCTAGCTCGCGGTTTGTTTGAGAACCGTGGACAGGCTGGTGTCCCTGAGGGATGAGAATTACGGGATCCTCTTAAGGTGTAATCTAGCCCTTTTTTCAAGAAGTGGAAAAAGCTAAAGGTTGRGTTAACTCTCATGCGTGTTGTGGAATTTGAACAGGAATGACGTTGGCGTATATGAGTGTGCCGGATGCTTATGGCGTGGTAGAAGCAGGCGTGTTCAGATCCAAGGCCCTGGATCTGCACAATCTGCCGTTTCTGTTGCACCTGCAGCTGCGCACCATTCTGTATCTTTCCCCTGATACTCTTGCCAAGCCTGTAACCGACTTCCTCGACAACAACAAGATTAAACTGGTTTGTAACATCCTTCAGG
This sequence comes from Pleurozium schreberi, assembly GCA_006891605.1. NCBI lineage: Eukaryota > Viridiplantae > Streptophyta > Bryopsida > Hypnales > Hylocomiaceae > Pleurozium > Pleurozium schreberi. Next base: position 73,678 of record VACF01000346.1, on the reverse strand, counting down.
GAATAGTTCTAGTTGTCTTGCTCTCGCTTTAGTATATTTCAAGTATTTGGGGTTGAACATGCTTCGCATTTGGGGACATGCAGATGCATGTAGGTGTTGGAGAATGGATGCCACAGGCCTCATGGAAACCCATAAGTGAGGAACTTATAAAGGATGCACTTGAGATAATCCTCGATGTCAATAACCATCCAATCCTTGTTATGTGCTCGTGAGTAATCCTTTACTTATTTTTTTTGTCTCTTTTCTGCGAATATGCAATTACAAATATGTTGATGGTAAATACTGTCAGTGTTTGTTGCCACGCTTCTGTACTGATCATCTACCTGTTAAATTGAGCTGCCAGGGCAGGTATACATATGACAGGCACGGTTGTAGGCTGCCTTCGTCGCCTTCAGCAGTGGAACTTGACCCCCATATTAGAAGAGGTTAGCTTCGAAATATTTTTTGGAACACAGATATGAAATCAAGTGATGGATTAGGAATTGTTGGTTGCRTTCTTTCTTCTGCAGAAAAAGTATTCAAATGTGAAGAGGGTGAGGTATCTGCAGAATAGTAGGCATTATAATCCATATTGTTGTGGTTTCGACTTGATTTATGAGTTTTCGTGTAACCCTTTTTATACGTATGATTGCTTTGTTTTTAKAATTCTTGTGGGTGGTGCTCTCATGACCACGGTATATCTGATGGGTGGCTCCTCTGGGTGAGGCAAGCAGTACAGGCGCTATGCCAAGAGCAAAGCACGATACGCCAATGAGCAGTTTATGGAGTTGTTTGATGAGGATCTGGTAACACTGCCAGAGCATTTACCCGAATGGTTCATTGAYCAGCGCCGGATGATGGTACAGTCACAATCGCATCGTATTTTCTGCAGCCCTATAGATCAGTGCCAATATATGATGCCTTCTTTAGCATAACCTGATTATTTGTTWATCTTAGGAATRCTGAAAACCTAATATACTTGTGTAGCTCTTGTCCAGGTTTGTGCCWTTAAGGCTTTAAGAGTTTGAGTTTATTTTGCAACTTCAKCTTAGTTGCTGAGGCTAGAATGGGTAAGCATGTTGTGTACTTGGTTCACTTGGTTCCATATCTGAGCAACTGTGTACAATCCTTTCCAGATGAATTTGTTATGYCTTAWAGTTKGATTTSCTATAGGAGGAGGAAGAAGCTGAGTTTGCAGAGCAGCTGCTTCGAGAGCGAACCTCTAAACTTGGAGCACAATTGCAAGGGAGCATGTTTACTAAAGCRGAAATCACCAATGAGGTACATTAGTCTATGCTACATAACTGATCATCTKCATGCCGTTGCTAAGAAGCCTCTGTTTTATTTATAATTTGACCGTCGAGGTTGTACTGATGCTTTGGCGAAATATTAATCCTTAAATGCCGTCTGGTCAAACCTCAGATTCTGCCTTCGCTTTTGTCCCCGTGAATGAGCTAAGTTTGTTATTTTATATTTTTCAAAGGCATATGTTTCCTACATATCATAATTATCTTATAATTTTTGAAAGAAAATCGAAARTTATTGCGAATTCTTGAAGATTCTGCGGAAAGAAATTCATATCAACTTTGAAATGAGCTCAAAAATACCAATTTCTTTGTAGAGTTTAATTTTCCTTGAGGAACATCAAGTTAGAACCCGTTGTGAAAGGTTATGTTTACATTACGAAATTTGAGGAAGTAACCTAATACCGTGGTATTACTTACCCAACTTGCAATTGCAGCAACTTTCTCAGTTTTAGGGGATTACATAGTGGATCAGAAACTATCCTCGATCTTCTGTTTTTTTGTTACTTTTGAATGTGAGACTTCATTGGAATCGTCTTCCAAGGCCCAAATGGAGCTCGAGAACGACAAAATACACACCTGTCCATGGTATAAGTTGTGTGCACCTTCTGAATGTCTGATTTGACTCTTCTGTCTGTCCAGGTGCAAGCAATTGCAGAAACTGAGAAGCCCAAAGTGGTGATGACAGCTGACGCTGCTGACACACCAGGTTACAGGAAGTATTACTATTCTTCGAGTAGTCCATTGACGACAGAGAACCGCTCTTACAAGCGGAAAATCATAGGCAAGGTCTGAATCAACCCAAATGGTTCGCGGTGAGTGGTTACTGATTCTCAGCATGAACCGGGACTCTTCGATGATGCACTTGTGAACGCAGATTATACCCTTGGCTATCACTTTTTTCCAGTAGGTTGGTGCTTTCAATATTCACCTTAACCCTTTAAGGATGGACCTATAACCATTGCTTTCAAGCCTTCCAACCCATCTCTCATTTTCTTACCAATTTTCCATTAGATATGTATGAAAAAATTTGTATTTATTTTTCAGAGATGAAATTACATGTCTTCTTTACTTCACAAAAAATTTAGATTTTTTTGTGGGAGATTGATTTATGGGGGAATTTTTGAAGAAAAAGTGAAGAAAAATCAAATCAAATTGACAATTATTTCAAAAATCAGAAAATTTCACCATGTGTGTACACCAAAGTGACGAACATCATGGTGTGAACCCAACTTCCATGCCTTTCTATAATTAGAATGCAATAAACATTGAAAATACAATCAATGTTTAAATTGCAATAAAATATTCAATATTTGGAATTTTCCAAAATTCCAATTGGAGTAGAAACTAGAGTAGATGAATTTCATTTCATTAGTTGGGATCAAACTCAAAAAATGTCATTTTTGTGGAGAAATTTTAGATTTGGAACAACTTCCCAAAATACACTAAAATAACATATTTTTGTGATTCGTTTTTTTAACTAAGTTCTCATTTTCTTAAAGATAAACACTAAAAAGACTAGAAACTCATGTAAAAAGTCTTCATAACCTAATATGAAAGGTCTAGAAGAAAAAAATGGATGAAGAAATGTTCCCAATCCATTAGTGCCTCATTGGAAAGAACCCAAATGGCACAGAATGGCGCCCCCGGCGTTCCTGGGTTAATAAGTTTGTTTCCATTGCTAAAGGTGAGCTTGTTGAAAAAGATGCCAACAAGCTAGCTTCATTAATACTAAGGTAATAGTCTCTAAAATAGTACAGGCTCTAAAATTGTCTACATCCTACCATGTAAATTGCCTACTATGTCTACATGTTGCTTTTTATTAGCCATGAGCCCATGTACAAACAATGTACATTTTAGGAGGTGGACTATTTTAGAGCCCTATGCCATTTCAACTTCAAATTTTTATCACTAATTTTACAAAGCTCCAAAAGATATGAAATGACTTAGGATAGATACCAATTCCACCTATCTTTTTAGGAAAATTTATTAAAAATAATTTCAAGAAGCTTCGCCTCCCCAAAATTGAACAAAATTGACCATTTGATAAGGAAGTTGTGAAAATTGAACCCTGTATTCAAAAATATTGAATATGTTTTTGATGAGTTTGGTAGTGTTTAGTTTTCCATGTGGTAGTTTGGAACCAACACTYTACATTAGATGTTTTTCAGCTACATTGGAAGGCCATTTCAAGCTGGTTCTCTGACATGGAAAACCAGCACTGTTGGCAGAATTGAAAAAAAAATTAAAACTTAATTTTTTTTACATGAAATAAATATGTAGAATTTTATTATTATTATCTGACGTGGCAATTGCTTGGATGGCAAGCTATGTCATCTAGTTCCTGAGGTCAAGTTTTGACAGTCCGAGAACTTGAGGGAACTTGCAGTCCTTTAGACAAGTTGAATTTCATCTAATGGTTGGTTCCCATCATCTAGTTGTTAAGATTTTATTTGATGCATTGCTTGTGGTCAAATTCTAATGGTTTGTCAAAATTAATGAATAATTTATGTGGTTGGAAAAGTAAACATAACACTTCAAACCTTTTGGAAAATCTTTTGTATTTTCTTTCATAAAGTAACTCATGAAATGAAGATAGATTTGGGCCTTACATGATGAAATCAGGAAATGGCCATCTAGTACTATTGGCTAAGAATTTCCAACCACTTTTTGGCCTACTCTTGGCTTCTAATGGAATAGAATCCTCATGGATTTGAGATCTATACCTTATTGCCTAATTCTAGCACAAAACCATCATACTTTTATGAAACACAAATACTCCCCATATTTGAGGTGTACGAGTTTTCAAAGATGTTTTCCATGACAATTGTGAATAAGATGTGTTATTCATCTATGGAAACAAATAAACGGTTCATCCATTCTTGGGTTGAATAGGACGAGCATTCTCCTCCTTTAATCTAATGTAACCTAATACACATTGATTCATAGCAATTCTACTTGAAACATCAATTTCATTACATTACACATTACAGTGGTGTGATTCAAGCACCAAATATTGAGACATATATGTAAATAAAGGTCTAAAATCTAGGACATGTATAGATTTGTATTTCATAAAAGGTGACAAAATAATGGAATATTGATAATTTAATAGAATTGACAGGGTTTTTTTTACAGTTAAAAGCAATTTCTCAACATGAAACTATTCAACCGCACCTCATGAATTAAAAATTCATTTTCTTCCAACATTTGAAGTTTCATTTTGACTTTTTTTTTTACGACTCAGACTGTTTGAAATAGTACTGAATTATGAAATCATGTACACATCTCAAACAACTCCAATTTTTATGGAATAGGCACAGTCTTTTTAAAATGCCCACCGGTAGTGCAGCTCGAAGCTGTTGAAGCTGCTGAATTGATAATGTAGGAAACTGCAAAATTACACATCAMAATCATTGTCAATGACTTTTTTTTATTATGATTTTTATGACACACATCTAGGTATGTTTGTACTTGGTGTCAAAAGTGTTGTTATTAAGGGTTTTAGGAACAAATTTAGACCTACTTTTGGACCAGATTCACATTGCAAGCATCACCTCTAACACCAAGTACAAACATACCTTGAATTGTTGTTAAGCCTAACAACTTAATATGAGTGCTTGAATGTGGTAGTTTATTTTGAGAAGTTTGATTAATGGTTCTTTAATATGCATTTTGGAAAAATAGAATTCATAAAATAGAACAATATTGTATTTTTTTATTTTTTTAAATTTAATACTTTGAATGTCTTCCATGCATATTATTTCGAATTGAAATATAATTCAGCAATAATTTAGAAATTTAGAAAATGAATTATAGGAATACCAATAAGTTGAAAGAATTGTATTAGACGTGACTACTAATAAGTTGAACCAATCGTCTATCCAATATGCATACAAATGATATTTTGTTGATTTGTTAAACAATCTATATAAGTGTCATAAGTTTGTTTCTGATTTTTAAAGTTCATGAACTTCTATTTTTTCCATTGCATTATATATTCCATGTCTGATAGTTTACACTAACTAGTGAAATTAGGTTGTCTTTATCCCCAAAAGGCTACTCTACAAGTCATCAAAGTCAACAAATATTTCTACAAATACTTCCATTTGTACACATGGAGGTTCAATCATGAGTTCCATCTATATACCTATAACTAATTCAAAAGTAGTGCATTCTTGTACAGTAACAATAAATATTCATATAGTGTGGAATGTCGAGAAATTAGTGAGGTGCAACCTATTTTCAATACTTAGTGTAGATATCTTTCTTAAAAAGAGATGGCCCACACAATCCAAAAGATAATTTCATCAATACAATATCCTACAATAAATTGTGTTCTTTGTGTACTTGGAAAAGAATGCAATCCGGATGCGAATGCAAATAGTTTAAGTAGACTCATATGATCAATGATGGTCCAAACAACGATTTCGGCACATGGTGGGGTGGTGAGAGCCATTGTAGCTAAAGTAAGGGTGGAGTCTAATAATAGGCAGTATAATCTCAATTGGTGTCTTCACGTCCTGAGTTGTGAATGATGGCAAGCTACCAAAAAACTACAATGCTAATGATATAATTATCAATACTTCTAAATAATGCCACAATTGGAGAGGTAGAAAGATGCTACAATAGAACCTCTCTAAGTTGGTCTCCTATAAGCTAATAAACCTTTGTAAATCAATGCTATTAGGGGTGATTGCAAGAAACACTTCACATTTTTGTCTCAAAAACGTAGTTTTTGGCCACAGGACTAGCAGTACTCAGTTGTACTACTGAAATTATGTGTTAGTGGCGCGCCTATCAATGTAAGCTGTTGATTTTGGGTGCTTGCCGATCTATGCCGTTGATTTAGTACTATACAGTACTATAGAGTACTATAGAGTGCTATGGAGTACTACAGAAGCCACTGGGAGCAAAAAAATAGCAAAAAAGGGGTATGTGGACCTTTTCATTTATTATAATTAAAAATAAAAAATAAAATAAAAATATTTTGCTAGAGAAGATTGCGCTTGTATTGCACTAAAAAAATCATGTAGGAAATTTTTTCCCTCTTCATAGCCTCTGCGCAAAGGAAGGTCACTTTGACCCCATATGTGCAATTGACATATTGCTATTTTCATAAAAACTCATCATGAGTCCTTTCAATGTTAATAGACCTCCAACATATCCAATTTGTGGCTTCTAATTCACATTTTTGGGTCAAAAATAGGACTACCACCTCCCCCCCAATGGCCAAGGTAGACACCCAATTGGGGGCAGATTAAAAATAGTAATTTAATTTTTAAAAATTTGAAAAAATTACACAGTGTTTGCAAACTATCACATGTACCTTCATTATAAGTTTCATACAAAATGGACAAATAATGCAAAAGTTATGAGCAAAAAGCCACATGCCCAAGGGCAAGGGGACAAAAAATAGGACAAGTGTTTCTTGCAATCAACCTTAGACCGGTCTCAGATTGGATCACATTACAAACATTATGACTAAAGATGACCTTCTATAAGCCAACTAAACATCTCTGATTTATTGTTGTTAGATCAATTCCAGACCTATTGGTTTAGAGAGGTTCTAGGCTACTCATTTTTAAATGCACGTATAAACTATTAAACTAATAAGCTCTTATTTGTAAATTCCAATGGGTCTTAATTAACCCTTAAACACCGAGTTAGTGATTGTAGAAATCATCCCTTTTGATAGTATATGACATCTAGTTTAAAGAACAAGAAGTGTTCATTGGAGGTCAAACTATTGTGCAAGATCTCTCGTTTCTGCACAAAATTCCAAGGTTGAACAAGTGCACATTTACCATGCATAGAAAGATTTTTACTATCATTAATTGTTTGAAAATGGCCGTGGCATTGTTTAACCCTTCAACACTAGGTGGTTTACCATGGAAATTATGAATTTTGATACTGTGGAAATAATCGGTTTATAAAATTTCAAAATTAAGCATTAGAAGTCAAAGTACTACAGAAGATCTTCCCTTTTCACACGAAACTCTCATATTGAATAGTTGCAAGTTTGTCCTCCACAGGAAGATGCTCACTCATTCATGGATTAGAAAATGGCCTTGGTGTCGTTTAAGGGTTAAGGGTTAATACCTGGGATAAAAATGCATTTTCCCCCCTAAGTGTGTAAAAAAGAGCAACAACTGCCACTTGGCCACTTGTGGATATATGCACCAGGTGCATCTCCATACAAAATCTAGAAGGAAAAACAATTTCAATACTGAGAGATCCATCCACATCATACAACAACTTTATTTTGGAACTAGAAACAATGCCCCAAAACGACACCTAAACGACGCCAAGGCCATTTTCTCGTTGATGAATGAGAGAGCATCTTTCTATGTAGGACATAAATGCAATTATCCTTCCTCGGAATTTGTGGTGGAAAGGGAAGATTTTCTATAGTGCTTTGACTTCTAACAATTGTTTTTGGATTTTTTTAGGCCAATGATTCCCACGGTTTTAGAAATTGATGATTCCCAGGGTCACCCCGCGACGTTCAAGGGTTAAATGATGCAGTACTTAGTAAATAATATGAATTTCGTTGTTTATAACAGGGTCTATCATCTATTCTGTTACATTTGCACCAAAAAATGTGATGTTCATGTCCACGAAGCTCTAAAATCAAAAAGATTTATGTAGAATTGCAAATCAAGGAACATGCCAACCGAAAGTTGTAGAGTTTCTCCAATTTCACGAAATTGGCATTGCCTTCAATTGGAAAACTTTGGTTCAAATGGCACATTCAAGGAACAATGCTTTCAAAATTTAGTGACAATATTGAGTAGTTGATATGCCTTAAATCATTGAATATGAGTTCTGAGATTTTGATTTTTTTTTTTTTTTTTTTGGTGAACTTTTGGTAATGTCATTAGAACCTGTTATGCGAAATCAAATGTTCACTTGGTATATGAAAGTACAAATCTTCAAGGTAATATGTCACGCCAGATATTGTGAGATTTCCAGAATTGGGATGAACCATCTCCACCTGTGYACGTGTACAACTACAAGTGAATTGAACATTTTACAAGACAATTAATAAAACATTGAGAATTTGAAAGATGATCGATAATTACCTCATTGTCCAAAAACATCTAGACTCTAAGATTTCGACAAGGACGGACAAACCAGTACCAGAAAATTCAATTTGGAAATAAATAAACATAAAAGTGAACCAAATCAACCCGACAAAATCAACAAAAAAAAATGAATTATCTAATAGTGAACTTAATTCTTGTAATAATGAAGCCATGTGGTTTAGCATGATACTCATGCTATCATCTTTTGTGAGAGCCATTATTTCTACTTATTTAAATAGGTTTTAGATCATGTGTGCATATAAAGCTACTCAGACTTGCAAAATAGAATAGTTAAATTACCATTATGAAATTATACAAGTAAGAAGGCTAGGCATGGAAAAACAACCCTTTGACTTAACCCTTATAGGACATTTCATGTCCGGGCTTGGTCAAACTTAATTAGATTTCTACATTGGAATATACATTTTAAAATTTTGATATTTTTCAAATGTAGTAATATGTGTTTAAAATTTAAATTAATTTTTTCGTAATTTAAAACATCAAATCAAATTTCATATGAATTTTTGAAGGAATTACAATATAAAAAACATAGTGATTTTTATAAAATGCTTAAAATAGTATGATAATTTTACAAAAAATGAAAATAATGGTGTCAAAAATCATGGCATAATTGGTGTATACTTGGAGCTTACAAGAAAAGAAATTCAAAAGAAAAAGTTATAAAGTGTTGTACTTTGAGCCTTCAAGATGTTCTCTTCAATATGTCACAAAATTTGCAATTTTGAACATTTTGAAAAAAATCAAATTGGAATAACAAGTAGATCATTGGAGCTACATTTTCTTGGTTAAGCTTAAAAACAATTAAAATAAAAAACTACATGAAAAAATCAAGTTTGACTTTCAAAATGCCCCTTGGGCATGCAATGTCCTTTAAGGGTTAAAACAATGGAGTCTCAATTTTTAATTCATTATGAAATTGTACAAGTAAGAAGGCTTGGCATGGAACAACAATGGATTCTCAATTTAAGGTATTGTATCTACACTAGCTAATTTCTACTACCTTTTGAAAACAACCACTACAAATTTTTGCCTAAAACGCACCCCCCCCTATTCATGAAAATCTATTAGTAGTTACTTATAGAAACATAACACTTTGAAATTTAGTAGTTTTATCATCAAAAATGCATTCTAAGAGAATCTAGAATCTCCTTTCCAATCACCAATAAAATCCTAGAAAACAAAATTCATGGAAACCATGCTGAATTGCTTACTATATCTAGAATTTTTGGTATACAATTACTTTAATCAATGCAATCTTACTTTTTAAAACTTGCCATGCAAACACACTCCGGAATTGTAAATCTCGGCTTGATGGATGGACTCAAAACAAAACCAAGATGGCAAAACAAAACCTTTTCATGATTGTAGAAAATGATTGTCCACATTTTTGAGGGTACTTTTTTGAGCCAATTTCATTGATCATATTGTGAAAAAACATAATTATGAAAGGTTCCAAATTTTTATGTCACAAGAATCAATGAAGAACATTKCATGTGTTCATTGTAGCCTAAATAATATTAGCCATAGGGAGTACTTCTTTTTTGCCTACTCAAAAACAACCTTAAGAAAACATGACATTCAAAGTAGATGATCATTTGAGGATGGAGGTAGCATATGTTATAAGTCTGTTTAATTTTCTCACCGTTGGGAATGGCCATTGTTGTAGATCTCGGCGTCCACGCGCGTTGTTGCGTAAACCAAACCCAAGGAGTGCGGGGGTTGCGGGATAACCAAGGTGATGTCAATTGGCAATTGTCTGGTCCCAATTTGGCAATGGACCCAATTGGGAGGATTCAAGGTGCCCCACTGAGCAGGTCCGTTGGGGCCAGTGGGGCTGTAGTCATAAGCCACTGCTGCATAGTTCAAAGCATTTATTTCACAAGTTACTTCAAATTTGAATTTTGCGTCAAACAACATTCATAAAATTGGCGTCAGTTGATGACTTTGCATTCTAGATGAATCTCGGATCCTTTAATCCACAAACAATGCCTCAAACGTAGGGTGCTAGATGAGTGACCGAGAACTCTCCTATGTAGGACAATAGTGCAACTATTCATCCTTGGAATTAGGGGTGGAAACGGGAGATCTTCTATAGTAGTTTGACTTCCAATGAGTGCTTTTAGATTTTTTTTATACCAATGATTCCCACAATATCAAAATGGATGATGTTTACGGTCACCACTCCGTCCTTTAAGGGTTGATGTATTGAAACTTGGTGCTTATAAAACTAACTCTTTCAAATCCCTTCAGTTGTTGTGTTTCAATATTTTGAGTCAAAAATATATTTATCTTTTTTTAGATGATAGTTTGATGGGAATGAATTGTGAAGAGTCTGAATTTTAGTAAACATGAGCAGGGTGCTGAGGGGTTAACATTTGTGATGCCACCAAGTTAATTTAACGCCACTATAACAAGAAATAAAAGTTCAGTGGTCTACAATGATGGTGTAAAGAGAATATTCTTTCTTTAGGAAATTTGTTGGCAGTAAGTTCAAGAATGTTTCATTTTATGCTTGTAAGGTAGTAGCACCAGCAAGTAACTGATGGTTTAAGCTATTCTGGGCAGATGGTGAGGAGTTAGAGCTGGTAAAAGAATTTCCCATGTAGTAGAAAAAATTTCAAAATTTAATTCCCAAAATTGAAACTACTGTTAATTTTGAGAGCCAAAAAGTACTCCAATAACCAATCTCTAAAATCTTCCAATTCCCATCGTTCAAAAAATTCCTTTCCCGCTCACTACTTCCTACTTTCTTGCTTACTACTTCGGAACATATGTCATAACCTTATTAGTCCCCAACCTTGAAAAGGACCAAAAAACAAATTCCAAACTCGAATTCAAGCCTAAAGTTGGAAACAGCACACCCTACAGGTTGGGTATTGGGCATGGTTAGCAATTGGTACTTCTAACTTAGTCTTCTTATGCTATTGTAACCAATATCATAAGAGACTTAGATAGTTGAGTTATTCCCATTAGACACTTCATTCACGCTAGTCTTTCGGTCTTCATCCTTCTAATAGCCATGATGCAAAGCAAAAGAAAATCCACTAAGGGAGAGGCACTCAATGGCGTCCATGTATCGAGTGCCGTCCCTTTCTAGATCATGCATTCATTCTACTCGGAAGGTAAATGTAGACTGCTTATTATTTTAGGTCAAAGAAATAAGTCATGTACTACCTACCTACATTTTTAGTCTGAAATGATTATGGTCTATAGAATCTGACAGCATTGGGTACAGGGACACCATTGGGTGCCTCTCCCTTAGTTGTATGTTCCACAAGGAATGTACTACGTTCCGCAAGGAATGTACTACGACGAGGCTCACTTTGACGGTACACAAGAAAAGAGTGCAGCCAGAGAAGCAGCATGACCCCGCTCACTGGAGTTGTGAGACTACCTGGCTTCATCTTGCAAGTCACRTACTAATAAGCCACAAATAACATACCGTAATTATCAAATGAAACTGATGATGAAAATTTGTTGAATGTGGGATCAATATATAGTGGACCATAGGCCAAGACAACGTGTTATTTTTGCATATTTTTCAAATTTAAATATTATTTTCCTTATTCAGGTTGTCATAATACTTTCAACATACTGTTGGTATTTATTTATATCCTTACAAGCCATGTCTTGAGGTTAAAACCACGGGCCTTTCTTTTTTTTTTCAGTTTGTCTAGAAAAATAGTACCAGTTGTAAGTTTTACAACCACATGAACGGTGCGCGTATCCGGGGATAGTTCTAATTATTATCGTTGCCACATAGATTTCTCAGGCATGAGCTATTGTTGGTTTCMAATATGGACCGTATGAGAAGGTCTGATTTGGCGCTCAGGTGCCGAAACTGACTTTCCACATCGTGTTATAAGGGATCCATGTCACCTCACACCATTCACAAGATGACACATGGCACTTTTTTTTACAAAAATGATGTAAATTATGTCGAATCTAACCTTCATGTAGGGTATGTCCTGTTGGAACTTGGAAGTACACCAAGTTTTTTTTTTTATTTCATTTAGTTTGGACATTGTTGTGCAAAACTTAAAGTGAACTTCATAGTGTTGCTTATGTTGCAGTCAATAAATAATTTTGTTGGTGAATGATCGCTAAAATCTTACTTGATTTTCGAGTTGGCTCCCATGACACTAGAAAAAAAGAGCAAACAAAAGTGTATGAAATTGTCAAAATTATTTCTAAGAAAAAAAATGATGGGTCAATATTTGAATGAACTTTATTATTTTTAGATAATATTGTGGATGATTGAAGGATGCATGATCAAAATTGAATGATTTGTCTGACTTACTTGCAAATTCTAGGGTGCATGTCAAGCTTGTACCTACAAAACAAAATTTCATTAATTGCAACCCATTGCAACCTATTTGGTATAGGGCAATGCCCAAGGAGGAGGGCATTTTGCCATATAAAGGGCCAACAAGGAGGGGAGAGCTCAACAAGGAGGCCCTTTTTAGGGAGGGGGGACTCGCAAAAATTATAGAAAGTACATGCGATAAAAAATAGGGTCCAATATATTCTTTGTAGATAAAGTTTGTAAAGAACGTACATGTAATATACAATGCTAAAAAATTGTAAAACATGATTATAAGTAAAGCAGCATGCTATATATTATCAAAGATTTATGTACTAGTACATGTAAAATACCATGGAAAACAAGGGGTGCAATGGTTGAATTTTAGACTCAAGTGATTACTGACACTTATAACTTTTGCAAGAAATACAAAGTCATAATTTTTGGTTGACAGTTGGGGATGAATGAGCTATTAAACAGTGGGAGGTCAGGCTGCAACGTTGGAAAGCGTATGGTATCCAAAGGCATATCGTATCCGATGTGTTGAATTAAATTCTAGATCTAGGGTTTTCATTAGGCAAAGAAAGAGGCGCGCATTTTCAAATTGAATCTTCCTCCCTTTTGCTGACTAGTAGTTTTCTGCTTTGAGTTTGCAAATTTTATCTTCTTGCATGTTTGATTTGCATTCATCATGTTTTTCTTTCTTTCCGATGTTTTCTTCAACACATAAGTCTCCACATTGCTTTCAGGTTGGTATGCACATTCGCAATTAGGATGAAGTGTTAGAAATGAGGTGTAAAAAACCCAATAGAGAATAAGAAAAACAATGGCGGATGAGGAAAAAAATAGGGCATAAGAAAAAAAATTGGATATAAGTAATATACCCCATTTTAAATTGCCTCTTTGGAAAAATTATAATCACCAACATGGTGTACTCAATTACCAAATTTTACCTTTATTTGAAAAACGCCATTTCTTTTAATCAATTTTATAAGGTAAATAGCCCCCCCTGTTAAATAGGTGATTATCTCAAGTGTATGCCAAATATTACACTGAGTGCCCCCCTCCCCCCGAGGCTTTTTATCGCAAAATGGCCGACAACAAGGGAAATTACCCGACGTAAATCACAAGCAGGAAAATCAAAGTTGAATGAAACACTTGGGATGAAAAAACAAAGTTGGATGAAAAGTCCGTAATGCTTGCTTACACAGGCCATTACGACTAATTGAGCCACACAACTTTTCTAGGAAATGAATGGATGATTTCCTGGGAGTGGTTTATTGCTGTGCAAGTCACACTTTGATTCCAAATAGATGATAAATAATGTGATAGCAGTTTCTATTATTACTGCAATCCATTGGCTAGGGCTTGAATAGTTCATGGCATGTCTGTTACCTTTACCGAGCCAATTTTAACAAATCCATGTCCATGAAAGTACCCCATTCACATTCACATAAAAGTAGAAACCAAGTATTGAATATGGAGAGCGCGAATGTGTATATTCATTTTGTTCCTTTTTGACATTGTGTTAGGTCTAATTTATGACGGGCCTTCATTGAGTACCATTGAATAAGATTCAAGTCATTCAAATATTGACGRCCACCTTTCTATGTGATAATGTTGTTATTGCAAATACTGGGTACATCATAGTGACAAGAAAGACGGCTAGTTTAAGTTATACAGCCAAATGAATGTGTATGAGAAAGTGTACATAGGCAACTACTTTTTGCCAACCATAGTAGAAATGATATCCATATGTGSAACTTCACAACATATGACTCACAATTTCTTGCAACAACTTTCCACTTTGACATGACAAAGTCCATTCTAGATAATAGAATTCAAATTTTTTGTTTCAACTTCTATCATCGTGTCATATTTCTTCTAATTGCTTTAATCCAAAACATTAAAGAAACATAACATTTAACCCCTAAAGGACCAAACTGCGTTTTTTTGGCAACATAGCAATTTTGGGCAACTCACTACGAATGGAGTTTTCATTATTTTTCTTTGAAAGTTTTTCGCAACATGTGTCCGAGGAGTAGCTTTAAGGCCCAACAGTTTTCATAACATTTGCTAACACTGTTAAAAAGTTATTACATGATATGTGATTTTCTTTGAACTTTGGGCAGCCCTGATTATTTTCCCTGATTATTTACAAAATTGGCCTGCAAGTAGGGTACTTGCATAAATATACACCCCCATTGTTCACCTTCTCTATAGGCACACTGCCCAAATTGCCCCCTAAAGTGTTGAGTCCCAAAAATTAAGATCCAGCCATCCAATGGAAATTCTCACATTTTTCCATGAAATTCAACATCAATACTTAGCTATAGTTTCATAATTGCAATCTAGCACTGACACAATGGATGTTGTTTCTAGCATTACATGAAATTTGAGGGTAAGGGAGGGCATTTCAGAATTGTACCCCTTGTTGTCTAGAAACTACAGAGCAAATACTGCTGGAGTTTTGAGAATTTTGTAATTTAAAAAACTAAAATATAGTTTTTCTTTCAAAGTTTTTAAGAAGTATTAAAAAAATTATAAAATTATTTATAAAAAAATTTCAAGAAGAAAATCCAAAAAATTTGATATATAATCAATTAATATCATCTAACATGGTAGTCTTCCAACCACCTCAAACTATTGATGTGGCAAGTTTTTTTAGCCCGGGAACACAAGATAACCTTATGGTCTTCTAATGCCCTCAAATCTCATGTAATGAAGGGATTGCAACCAATCTAACTGTAACAATTCTCCATGAATCTACAAAATTGCCTCATTTGAATCGTGTAGACCAGAAACAACACAAAGATAAATGGATATCAACAAGAGATAATTATAGTTAATACATTTCTTAACTATAGGATTGTTCAATATTTGCTATCAAATATGGCAATGGGTTATGTATAGGGCAACGCTCTAGTAGGAGGGGATTGTGGGTCAATGAGGAGGGTGGAGGAGGCGCCACAATCCCAAGACATTGCTGACATATACTACTACAAGAAATCGATAGACTAGGATGAACAATCACGATGAAAATTTGATGTCGGATAAAAAAAAATCTGCAATGCCTTATTACAGGGGCAAAACCACACAATCCAGCATTGTGGCCTAATTGCAACGTAGATGCTACCTATGAAATGAACGGGCAATTTCCTACAAGTGGTTTATGCAAGTAGAAAACTCAACCAACACACACACATCAATGAAAAGTAATAATGATTTGTCCATCATAGATGCCTCATTTGAGTTCGCATGGAGAATTCAGCATGAGGAAAAATAGATYACATATGCTTCAATTACAAATTATTTAGAAAAAGATATCAAGGAAGTGATTAACACATAAACAATGCCAAAGACGTTTGGTGTGCGATGTATGACAAGGAATTCTCTTGAGTAGGACAGAAGTGCAACTATTCATCTTCTGAATTAGAGGTGGAAAGGAGAGATCTTGTACGGTAGCTTGACTTCCAATGAGTGCTTTTGGATTTGCTTAAACCAATAATTCCCACGGTATCAAAATAAATGATTTCCACGATCCAAATCCGTCCTTTAAGGATTAACCCCTTTAAAATGTTGGATAGCAAAATACGATGTGGATACGTTACATGTCCTTTGTACAATCTAGATTTTGGGCATGAAAAACTGGTTTGTTAGAGCCAGAAGATTAGATGGGATTGAGGTATGTGCATGGCTTGCTCTATAATTTTTTTAAGATATTTACAGCTCAATGAAGTATATATAGAGAAAAAATCGGTGTATTCACTAAGAACACGTAGAATATGTTTTTTGCCTAGACATAGTTTTTACCCCTTTATTCTTTTAATTTATTTTCTAATCTCATAATTTGGTCCACAACTTTGCCAAGGTGTTTATAATTTCATGTTTTGCCCAATATGTGAGGGAACCATCACAAAAATGTAAAATACCGGAAACAAAGTTTCCAAGCATGGTGGCCACATCCTACAGGGTTAAGTGCAAGATTGAGTATTCAGAACAAGATCTAGTCTTGTATTGATATAAATATTTTGAGCAGATTGATTAACCATGGAGCCAGCCGACGTCCAAAAACTAGAAAATGAATGGATTGAAACTGCAATTTCATCCTCCTAATTGCTTGGATGAAAGTTCTTCTAATTTGTAGAGATACTATATCAAGTTGTTGTTCTATCTAAGGGTTGGAGTTGGTGTTACTAGAGTACGGATTTTTCTAAATTACCAATGTGCAAGTATGTCAAGTGGTTGACCAAGCCAAAACTGCATTGATTTTTGTTCAAAACTTGGATTTGCCAAAATGAGATCATAGATTTTAACAACACAAAAATTTCAAAAAATCACCATGTCAAGAGAACCTCATTTCAAATCCATTCCAACAAATTCTACTCCAAAAATACTAATCTTTTGCTTGTTATCGAATTTTGAAGGAATTTCAAAATTTTCCTTTCAAATTTTATAAAACAATATTGGTGATAGCATTGGTGAATCTAACCATATAGATGAAATCTACAACTCTTAGTCTACAACTTTTATTTCTATATCAAATCCAAATTATGCTTCCAATTAGCACTTTATAATGATTTTTCTCAATTTGTCAATTTCGAAGATTAATCAGTACGCTCTAGGGTTAAGTTTGTCATTATTTAGATGTTGTGTATTTGAATGTTTGCTATCTTGGAGCTTGAATGCATGATGTAATACTTGAGCCTCCCAACACTTGTTCTTGTTGTTGTTTATAGTGAATTTAACCCAAAGTAAGAAACAGTAACATGATCCCAAAGCATGAACATTTTAAATAAGTGTTCTACTATAAAAATGAATGAACTTTCATTCTTGCACGTTCTTTTAACATTTGATTTCATAGTTGGAAGTCCTTGATGATATAATTCATTGTTAGAAAATGTAGGTTCACATTAAGGTAAATCATCCTGTGACAAGTAAAAGGTTCATATTAGTTACCTAGGAAATGACTTATTAACCCCTAAATGGTTTGGAAAAATTTCAGAATTTTCCACCGTGTAGATTGGAAGATATTAGCGTTTGAATTCACAAAAATCATTTTTTTGGCCCTGCAAAAAACTGGGCAGCTGTACTTCACAAGCTCACAGTTGTATGAACAAATGTCCAAAATGGTGGTTACTCTTTAAACTCATTCTTGAAGGCAAGTTGGTTACATGTTTGAAAAATTTCAAATCATTTGGAATTGTACAACATATAGGACAAAAATAGTAAGTAGAAAGAAGTAGAAAATGACTTAAAATACTAAATTGTAAACAATTTTTTTATGGAATTGAAAAATGCCAATCTGAATGGTTAAAATGTTGTGTTAAACAATTTACACCTATTGCTTCTTCTTTTTTTCTCCAAAAATATTAAAAATTGAAATAAATAATAGATTTCAAACTTTCTTGTGGGTTAAATTAAAATAGTAAAGTAGTATTTGCATTGGTTTGGGGGATGCAGTTGTAGGTGTGTAGAAAAAAACAATTCATTTATTTTAGAGTAGTGTAGGAAGCGATCTTTGCTAGAGATGCAATTCTTTACACCTATACAAATGGATAAAAAGTGTAAAATGTGGATTAAACTTAAATCAATCATCCCAATGAATGTAAATTCATCCCCAAAAGATAAATGTTTTCATAAAATAGCAATTTAACAATTTCATCCTCTAAAAGTGGAGAAATATATTGCTTAATATTCCTAAAAAAACAGTATCATTCTAAAGTGAAATCACAACCCCTGCGCACCTAAGCGTACCATCCCAGTATGCACGTGTAGACACGTGTAGAGGACAATATAACTTACATTGGCTTGTGAAATTGTGTATCCAAGTAAGAAATTTGGACAATCAAATTGGAATTTAGCCAATGCTGATAAATGCGTAGTCATGGTGTATAAAGCTGTACAATGTATATACCACACATGTTTATCTCAAAAGCACATTTATTGTTTGTTAAGGTAGAAGTACCCAAATGTAACACTAGTTGTTATCTAAAACCTAAATAAGCCCAAAATCCAAGTGCAACTAGATCCAAAGGAGATGAGTGGGGTTCCAAGAAGTTGCCACTCTCATTAAGGTGGGTCTTGCATTGGCCAATTACCCATGTGTGATTCAAGCTTACAATGTGTCACTTTTGGGTGTTCCCATGCCCACACTTTGGTGTTCGTCTAGTGTCCACAATAAGTGCATCTACGCAGTTTTTTCCAAAAATTTGTATTATATTTATACAAGCTTAAAAAAATATGAAACCAAATTCGTTAGTTTCTACTCATAGTTCCTATCAAGCACGCATCATTTTTCACTCTTTGCACCCTCAAAATCAAGAGATTCACAATAAGTGTTACATGTAGGTGCTTCTATGTTAGTGCACACTTATAGTAAGATTTACACAAATTAAAAAGTTTAGAGAAGATTTAAAAAAATTAAAAGTAGGGGTTTTCATTTTCTTATTTTTCATCTTGTGATACAAATAAATAAAATTTGTTGCAATCAAAAAATGTAAGTGAGCCTCATTAGCTTGGCATCAATTTAGCATGTCTTAGCATAATTCCCTCTCCTCTTCTACAAAAAATTCCACCTGTAAAAAAGAATCTTATTTTTAATTGTTATCATTCCATCATTTAATTTAAGAAATACTTTTATAAATCAATCACAAATTAATGCATCATTTGGATATTGTATTCAAAGTTACGTAGGATTAAAGTTTTTTTGGCCAATGTTTTGAAATTATTTATTCAAGGTCCAGTACATATTTCTTCAAAAAATGTACTCAATGTGATAATTTCATGAAGACAAATTTTTAGGCACCTTGGCACATTTGGATGTCCCTAACTAATCCCAAATTTAGTGACAATTTTTTTTGGTAACCTTCATCATCTAATGGAGGTTTATAAGGAGACTACACATTTGTTGATGGATTCTTGCAATGATTCTCATTCTAAATCACAAGTTCTCATTTCTCATCACCAACTATTCTACCATTAGTAGTAATAAGTGTTGAGTACCTACAATAAACTTAAGKGCAAGTCTTGTAAGTGGTGGTACACATTTATAGATATTCTTTTGCCAATGTTTCTCACCTGCCAAATCACTACTTTGCCTTTATAATSAACAACTATTCCACCATCAACAATAATACGTGTTGAGGACATAGTAAACCTTCATCAATCTCCATCAATGATCAAGTGTAATAAGGAAATCCAAACAAGAACATGCTTAACCACATCATACCACACAACATTTTGAAGCTATGAGAACATGACTCCACAATTGTTGTATTGTTTAAATTCTATTGAGATTCCATAATGTGCATCAACCTTATGACGTGAGCTTTATACCAATGACTTTGAAATCTAAACCCTAAATAAGCATCCCCTTTTTCAAACCATAGTTACAAAAAACAATATCCAGTGATACCACTACTGCAAAACTCATCGTTCATTCCCTGAAATAGCGTCAATATGTGGGGTGAGTAAAAGAAGTCACAAACAACAAACCGTGGGGCCGACTTGGCCACCAACTTTAGATCATTTTCAGTGTGAAGCAACACAACTTCAAACCTCTTCAATGATAAACAACAGGGTTGCTTCTATGTACTCATCCACCAATGTTTTTCACTTTGAGTGCGTGATATTGTTCGACAACATGAATTTCTCCAACCATCAATTAATGCATTATCTTCCCAACATTTTCCTATTATAATTGAGGTTTTACAATTGAGGTTGGCAATGAAGTTGAATTGCACATGAAGTTGAGAAAGAATAGCACAAAAGTAGATAGCAAATGCATAGTAAAGAAATTAAACTCTCTATACAGAATCTTGATTTGTGCAAATATTGATGAACACTCTTACTCGGTGATACCCAATGAGCTAGAATACATACTAGCAATGTTATTAAATGCAAATGTACATTTTCGAGAGATTTTAGTTTTCAAAATGATCTCTTGATTTTTTTTGTAGGTATTTCAGAAAAATGCCTTTCCCCCACTTTTATCCATGTGGGTTGCCAACCAGGTTTGGTAGATACTAAGTGTGAACATGAAAAAATCAACACAAAGCTTAATTGTTTTAGCTATGGGAGATAAAGCCATGCAGACACCAACCTTAACCCTAGAATGACGCGGGGTGACCCTGGAAATCATCAATTTCTAAAACCGTGGGAATCATTGGCCTAAAAAAAATCCAAAAATAATCGTTGGAAGTCAAAGCATTGTGGGAAATCTTCCCTTTCCACCACAAATTCCAAGGATGCATCGCCCAAGAAATCTCATCCATCCACCAAGAAATGGCCTCGGCGTTGTTTACTAGTTAAAAATGCAAGTAAGGTAGGAGGTCCATTCGTGGACCATCTAAGGGCTGGAACTGAATTTTAGGGAGGTGATACACCTTGAAATATTTTTCACTAAATTTTCCTTGAAAGACAAGGAGAATTGACATCTCGCTGAAGTCGCTTCATATTTTTTGAAGCTTCATGGAATTAGTTATGAAATTTTGAAGTCAAAACACCATAGGGCTCTAAAAGCAACCCCTAAAATGTACACTGTTGATACAGAATGTACCTTTTAGGCATGTTCCATTCAAAATGCCCGATCCGAGTTTGAGCCTCTTACCTTATCACATTCCAAAAGTAGCCTTGTACTTCACTTGTTTATTTGAGAATGCTTCATTTAAGCTTTTCTTACATGTCACTGATAAGATGGACACATTAAGTGGCCCTAACGTATTGGGTGGCTTACCTTAGGGACGCTTTAGACCTAGAGGCACCTAGAGTGCACAAATTTCAGCCTTATGTCAAATCACATGTGAAGATTTGGGGCCTCTTACAGAACTAATTGGCAAACTGGCCCAGCCTCTCAATGTAAAGAATCCTTTGTTATTAGCAATGTGAAGATTTGCAATTAGCAAGCCAGAAGTCACTCATGTCAAGGAATGGAAACACTGGTAGTTTCACAACTGAGAGTATCAAAGGGAAGAATTTTTCATTACTTCGCAGGAGTAATCGAGTCCTATTCGAAGCTGTTTCTAGTTTCCTGTTTCTAGAATCCTGTTTCTAGTTTTCGACAAAGTATCCTAAACCAAGTTTTCAAATGCCATTCAAGGTACGAGGTCCTTCGCCTAATCCAGTATTAAACCGTGCTTTACTTCCCTAAAGCATGACTGGCATAAAGTGTCAGGGAAGAAACTAAAATCATGAAAATTGCCCAGCACTACCGAAGTATCCCAGTGTTCATTGTTTTCACCAGATCCAGGTTGCACCGACGGTGAGTAGGATAGGTTTAGGGAGTGACAGCAGGGATATCAGTTTATATGTGCCTCAAAGGTAAACGGATCCATATCAGTAGAGCTGCACAAATTCATTATTGGCTCAACTGCGACAGCTTGGCCTTCGCAGGAACAATAAATTTTAAAAAAAAGAGCAATATTTTTTTCTGTAAAGGGAAGGGATAAGACCTCTCCACTCATCAACTAACATGGCATGGTCCCACTACTTTCTACAAAATCTTCACTCTAGACGTTGTCTAGATGTGGGGTTCTCCAACGACGTCTCACTGGTAATTTAAATAGGAGAAACCAATTATTCAAATCAGCTTCGCTAGCATGGAGTTTCTGATGAATCATGCGGTCATCTTCCGGTGATCATGAGAAACACTTCTATTGTCCTCCAARTTCAGTGCAGACAAAAGTCGTGGCCATGTCTCAGGAATACCACCAGCCACATCAAAATCGAGCAGCAAGCCTTGCCTACGATAAAAATCTTCGACAGGTTGACTCTGCAAATTACRAAAATCATGTCACCAATGTCATACTCTATGCATAYTCAGACTACACAGAGRAAACCACCAGTAATATCATACAAGACACCCAGAACTGAATAATAACAATTCAAGACAGGGTAAGCTGGCCTCTGTGGAGAAACCCAAAGTTCAGCGCCATCAACAGGGACATTCATGGAGTTCGATAAGTACCTCAGCATAATAAACACGTAGCCTAGCTCGAACAATTTCCTCAGTATCGTCAGCTCGGATCGTCATCTTCGAWGCACATGATGGGGGAGGCAAGAGGGGCGGCATGACGATACGAGGCACACTCTCATAGCCATCGACGTCAATGGATGCAAGGTTAAAGTTGCCCCCACATTGACTGCAAATTCGCCTTCCCAGACACTTGGTCACCAATACGTCCTCACGCAATTTCAAGTTCACCACCAGGTCAATGTTGGCCACTTCGCCCATGGTCTCCTGTACAAATCAACCCGATCAATTAAGCGTGTAAACAATGGACGTGGACAAAAGTGTATCCCCAAAAAATCTGACCTAATTCCATAAGGCAACGAAACACCCGTCCTTAAATAAAATAAAATAAAGTAAAATAAGAGTCACAGGTCCAATGTGAGAATCGTCAGAATGCATGCCATCCGCAACAAGCTTTCATCGCTTTCCTGAGCAATAACAAAGGAGGTAACCAAGTTTGAACTCACCGCCTGATTCACTGTCCGAGGGAACCCGTCCAAAATGAAGCCTGATTCACCTCGAGAGACTCCACTTTCGAGGCGCTTGGTTAGAAGGTTGAAGATAATTTCATCAGGGAGCAACTGTCCAGATCCCATTATTTTTTTCAACTGCAAGAACCACSAAATGAAGGTCAGAAGAATACGCAGATCACACACAACATGCCAAGCCGAACAGAGGTAATCTGATCGGTCATTAGTCCCAATTTCAAAACCATCCCAAAATACCACCATCAAACCAATCTGAGTAGACCACATATTCAACCACCAAACTTACACCATATGCCTCAAAAGTAGAAAACAGAGGTTTCTGAATTCCAATCCTTTGCCCAAGTTCAAGTGCATGAAAGAGGCACTACTCGAAAACTGTACCAAAATTCCAAACAATACCAAGCAACATAGTACCGACATTATCTACACTGTCACCGATTCATGCTGCATGACGMAGAATAAGGGTMAARAAAAMAAACCTGCTCTGCCATGGAGGTTTTCTGCAAGATTTCATGCCGAACCAAATCGCCCATCGCAATATGCGGCACCTCCAACAACTTCGCCAGCCGACTAGCGTAGGTCCCTTTCCCCACCCCAGGGCACCCCAGAAAAACCCACTGCACCCCGCGATCCTTCTCCTGCGAGTGCATCGCCTCCAGCGGTCGATTCGGCTCACGCCAAGTCTCCTCCTCCATAGAAACTCGCGCCGCGTATCCCATGGGACGCGCCCAGAACATCCGCACGCCTGGTGTACTCAACGTCGACAACACGGCTGTCCGCAGGCGGCTCACCGCCGCCGCCATCTCTAACACCACCAAAATACGAATACTACCTTCCCTCCTCCTACAACAAATCTACTCACACACTCTCAAGCCGAAACTGAAACAAAAAAGAAAAAAGAAAAAAGAATTTCAATGATCGCAACCCTAGGAGCACAAGAGAAGGGGGCAATGAAATGAGGCGAGATTCAACAATCGGAAACAATGAAGAGGATTGGGAATGAATGCGGCAACTAACAAGTTAGGGTTTGGTTGAGAGAAACTCCTAAGAACTTCAAGGACGGAAACGTGCCAGAAACGGGTGATGGCGATGGCAATGGCGATGGCAATGGCGATGGCGATGTGAGGTGCACTTTAGTTGCGACTTGGGACAGAAGCAGCCGCTGAAGCAGCAGCCCGCGGCTTGGGGCAGGCTGGCTGAGCCTAGGCCGTCCAACCCGACCAGCTGGCAGATTCGGAGTGGCGGTGAGTGGGTGGGGTGTTCACACTGGTGGGAGGGAGGGGGCTTTGGGGGGAGTCGGGAGTACGTTGGGACGTCGACGGAAGTCGCCGCCAGCCGCCAGCCGCCAGCCTACCGCGGGTCGACGTAGCGAGAGGAGTAGGGGACTAATAATTATTAAGGGGTGTCAATGCCGAGTAAAAACGTGCATTCTGTTGCGAAGGAAGCAGAGCATAGACACAGAAAATATATAATGCAATAAGAAGTTCTCAAAGTAATTAATCATTAGGGTTACATGATCATATATATATATATATATATATATAAAAGAGGTATCACTGATAGTGAGGTCTACTTTTACCTTATCCTAAGTCTCACTTAACCTAAGTTAATTGGGATCGTTATCTTATCTCAACACTCCTCCTCGATCCCGGGTTACCTCATTAAAAAACTTAATTGTGACAAAAACCTTTATAAGGAAAATTCACAGAAAGAAAAAGAGCGTAACCTAATGTGTAACTAGATCTTGAAGAGATCTCATGTCAACTTCTTGAACCAATCGTCTATGAGTGTAAGCAAGGAGTGCCTTTGTAAGTATGTCAGCAATGTTGTTGGAGGATTGAACTTTCTTCACTTCAATTTCTCCTAATTCAATAAGGTCTTGGGTAAATCCAAAGATTTGTGGACTGATGTGCTTCGTTCGATCAGCCTTGATGAATCCACCTGTTTCTTGCGCCACGCATGTTGCATTATCTTCAAAAATTGTTGTCGATTGTGTACTGTGGCTAAGTTCACATTGATCTGAAATGATCTTGTCAATTGTCCGCAACCAAGTTACTTCTCTTGTTGCTTCATGGAATGCAATTAACTCTGCATGGTTGGTTGATGTTGCAGTCACTGTCTGCTTCACAGACTTCCATGATGTGGGTGCGTTGTTACATAGGAAGATATAACCTGTCTAGGACTTGCCCGTGTTTTCATCCGACTTGAAACCAACATCTGCATATCCAACTAAATTTGATGGTCCAGTCTTTGTATAATGAAGTCCTAAGTCTTCTGTTCCGCAAAGATACCTAAACAGATGCTTGACTCCATTCCAATGTCGCATCGTGGGCTTCTGACTATGCCGAGCTAACACGCTTGTTGCAAATGATATATCTAGCCGAGTATATGTAGATAAATATAACAAAGCTCCGACTGCTGTGAGGTACCGTTTGCTATCATATGCCTCCTCCTCCTCCTCACAAGGTCGGTATGGGTCATCATTTGTCTTGCTTCGACYGATCATGGGAGCAGATAAAGGATTTGCTTGATCTATCTTGAAATTCTTGAGTAACCGTTGAGTATATGCAGTTTGGTGAAGAAATATACTTCCATTGGGCAGATGTATAATCTCTAAACCAAGACAAAAAGAAGTGCGGCCAAGTAGTTTCATTTCAAAATGAGTTGTTAGTGTTACCGTTTGGCGGCAAGTTGAGGGCGTACCTATAAGGTTGAGATCATCAACATAAATGGCAATCATCACAAATCCTTGAGCATCCTTCAAATTGAATATACACGGAAGGGTAGGGTCGTGCCGGAACTTGTGGTATAGCAAAAAATCTCTCAAATRTTTATACCACATGTGACCTGCTTGTTTTAATCCATAAAGAGCTCGTTGTAGCTTGAGGCCAGAATACTTGCCCGAAGAATCAGCTGAAGGGAGCGTAGGCAAAAAATCAGGAGGAGGCCTTATATAAATTGTGGCATCTAAATTTCCATAAAGGTAGGCTGTCACAACATCTAGAAGTGTGGTTTCCAAAGAATGTTGTACAGCTAGGCCAAGTAGATATCTATAAAGTAGTGGCATCCATAACAGGGGAATAAGTAAAGGTAAAATCAATGCCAGGACGTTGATTGAATCCTTGAGCCACTAATCGCACCTTGAATCGGACTATTTGTCCTTGGGTATTACGTTTCCGAGTAAAAATCAACTTGTATCCTATGGGTTTAGTAGGAAGGTTAGTCAACAAAGGACCAAAGACTTCATGTTTTCTAAGAGAAGAATATTCGGCAACAAATGCAACTTGCCATTTTGGCCAGTCAGGGCTAGATTTTGCTTCATCTAACGTGAGTGGATCAGGATGATCACTAAGTATCCGAGTAATGAAGGCGGTCGTGGATGAACCATCCTCAGGGAAAGAAGAAAATTGTGAATTATCATCAAGTGAGAAAAGTGCATTACTATGTAAGGTGACATGATGAGGGCGAGGTTTCTTAGATATAGAAGCAGTAGGGTCAATCGTACGCTTAGAAGGAATGACACTAATGGGGATAAGTCCTGTGCCAAGGAGAGGATTTCGAGTAATTTGGGGACCATCACTAAAGCCATCGGGTAGCTTGTTTGCAAGGAACTGTAAATGAATAAGTTTCTTGACCTCAGACTCAGCTAAGGCTGTGCGGGGGTCAGGGTTTTGAATGATGGTTTCGGGTGCCCAAAAATCTAAAGCAGGGGACTTGACATTGGGTAGAGAAGGGAAACTATACTCTTCAAAATGACAATTGGAAAATCTAGCACGTAGTAGAGTGCCTGATGAAGGTGAAACATACCGAATGATGCTAGGGGAATCAAAACCAACATAGATCCCTTCCTGACGGTGACTACCTATCGTTTTCCTATGAGGTTTAGAAACTGGAATCCATACTCTACAGCCAAATATACGAAAATGGAAAACATTGGGGACGCGTCCGGATATTAACTCGAAAGAAGATTGAGTATTGAGCAAGATAGGACGAAACCTGAGTAATGTAGCTGCATGTAGAACTGCATGTCCCCATATTGTAGGAGGCAACTTGGCATGGATCAATAAAGGCCGAGTGATGAGTTGAATCTTCTTGATATGTGCCTCCGCCAATCCATTTTGTGAATGTTCATATGGTACAGAGTATGTAAGTGAAATCCCATTAGCAGTACAATAATCCTCAAAGGCATGAGAGCGAAATTTTTGGGCATTGTCCATCCTCAAACTCTTCACAGGATAGTCCGGATGATGAGTCCAAAACTTAATAATCATAGCCAAAAGCTTTGAAAACACCATGTTTCGGGTGCTAAGCAGGGACACCTCCGAGTATTTGCCTGAAGCATCAACAAGCACAAGAAAATATCAAAATGGTCCAGAAGATGGAGTAATTGGTCCGCATACATCACCTTGTAGACATTGTAACATAGGAGGGAGTTCCGTTGGTAGCTTCCAATGTGAAGGGCGCTTAATAAGCTTTCCTTGTGAACATGCCTCGCAGCTCCCAACCTTGTCAGCATCACTAGTGCACAAATTGTGTCCTTCCAACAAAGGTAACATCCTCCTCAACATAGTGGTGCCTGGATGGCCCAATTGACTATGCCACAATCTAGTCTTAGTTGTAGAGGGGGGTATCAAAGCAGAGTTGCTCTCACATACTAGTCCATCGACTGCTGCTTTCGCAGTGGCAAGGGACTGTCGGCCTTGCTTGAGTTCCCGGTACTCTTCATCATCTCCTACCGAAGTAGAGAAGTGGAAAGTTGATTCCTTAGGAGGGCTTATCAATAACTCGTATAGGCCAGTAACTCCTGCGTTAGCGGTGGCAAGGAGTTGCTGACCTTGCCTGAGTTCCAGTACTTCTTTATGGTCATCCAATGTCGTGGAGACATCCATCCTATTAGCCCGTAAATCACGGTAGCTGATGAGGCTCCGGGGGGCATCAGGGGCATACATTTGCTTTTTCACACAGGAGGGGGGTCCTCCCAGGCAATACTATAGTTGCCTGGCCCTCTCGGAACCGAAAGTTCCGACTTCCAGTAATTGTGACAATATCACAAGTCTGCCAGGTTCTATCACGGCTAGCAAACGTGAAATATTTCGGATCTCTAAGAATTGTATGCGTCGTGGCACCATCTATAAGAACTACATCTGTAGGAGCTAACTCTTTGGAGATATGCACCATGTAATTTTTTATATTTACTTTAGAATAGGAAGGAGCGTCGAGCAAATGAGCCTCCCTCTTTTCATTTCTAAATTTCTCTAACTCTTTGTACATACTAACGTAGTACTCAGGAATGCGGCAGTATCGAGCGA
This sequence comes from Pleurozium schreberi, assembly GCA_006891605.1. Classification (NCBI taxonomy): domain Eukaryota; kingdom Viridiplantae; phylum Streptophyta; class Bryopsida; order Hypnales; family Hylocomiaceae; genus Pleurozium; species Pleurozium schreberi. The sequence goes on along the minus strand of VACF01000346.1, from coordinate 45,174 downwards.
TATGCCCTTTACGGCCACACTTGTGACAAGTATGATCGTCACGTGAAAAGGATGACTTCCTATCGAAGGTTCTATCAGAAGATCTATCGTTCAATTGAGAAGAGCGATAATCACGATTAGAAAAACGATTTGAGTATCGAGAGACTCTATCAAAGGAGGGTCTATAAGAGTTTGACTTATCTCTAGGGTGTTGCCGATTTGGAAACCATTGTTGTTGTTTCTTTGTTCCTCGTGGTTGCTTTCTTGAGATCTCAGAAATGTGAGCCTCTCGAGCGGGTATTGCTTTTGCGTTTTTAAATAGAAGCTGGTGCTGTTTTTTAGCAAGCAAGAGATAAGACATTAGTTTGGAATGTGTCGTAAACCTCATATTCCTATACTGCTGAGCTAGGAGGGTAGAAGCAGGAGGAAAAGTGGATAGGGTTTTATCTATGAGCTCCCTTTCTGTAATCCTATCTCTACAAAGACGAAGTTGAGCAGTAATACGATGCAATTCAGCATTGAAAGAAAGGAAATCAGGGAAATCAAGAACACAAAAAGCAATCCAATCATTTCAAGCTTGGGGAAGAAAGATAGTGYGCTCATGATAAAACCGAGCGTGAAATTGACGCCATAGCTCCGCCGAGTTCTCAACTTGGATGTATTGCTGTCGAAGAGAGGTGTGAAGGTGGCGGCGAAGAACAAGCAAAGCTTTCCACTTGGATGACMTTGGAAAATCCTCCTCTGGTTCATCATCGGTCGCATCGTCCAACTCCTCCRAATAAAAGTACGCTTTCACATCTATACTCCACTCCATGTAATTGCTACCATCTGCTTCAAGAGCATCAAACAAAAGTGGTTGTACCCGGGAGCTACTCTCCCGCGGTGACTTCTTATCCGCCATAGCTATCGTAGCTAAAGACAATAGTGGAAAAGAAAATAGAAAAAGAGAATAGCAAAACGAGAGACAAATCGTGCTGATAACGTGTTGCGAAGGAAGCAGAGCATAGACACAAAAAAATAAATAAATAAATAAACAAATAAATATATATATATATATATATATATATGAGGTATCACTAGTAGTGTCACTAGTAGTGAGATCTACTTTTACCTTTCTTAAGTCTCACTTAACCTAAGTTAACTGGGATCGTTATTTTATCTCAACACATTCTTTTAGAGCCAGGGCGAACTGACCCCTACTGCCCCGTAAGAAGGTAAATGTAAAAATTGCCCCCTATTTTGTGCCATGTCAATTTTGTATTTCTTCATGTCCCCTAGCTAATTTGGGACATCTGATTGCAAATATGACTTCAGAATTTTTAAAGTTTATCATATGTGGCAAATAAAATCATCTAGTGTTTTCTAGGATATAAAACAAGGCAATATGGGGGTCAATTGGTCATGGCCCTCCTTTAGAGACTTTGGTAAGTTAGACTCCAATCTATTACAAAGATTGGCATAAATTAAGGTAGGAATACCACAAACGGTTAAAATAAGGATGTTAGTGTGTAGGATATGGGATGAGAAATTGAGCTCAACATATGTGAACATAAGGAAGAGGAAGAATACCACAAAGAAGGTTATTTTTCCTTCAAGAATGGATATTTTATTCAATATAAATGTGGATTCATCATTTGACCCCATTCTTGTTTCATAGCTTCAGCTACAACAACTACCTTTGGAACTTTTTCCTAATCAAGTGTGAGCCAATCAAATTTGAGCAAATTGAATCTTTTTCAATCAACAATAAAGCTTTTTATTGTTAGTTTTAGCCCCCCCCCTCCTTGTGTCATTAGAAGGGGGGCGTTGTTTATGGTCCTCCTATTGTAGGAATTCTATTCATCTTGTATACCATGCAAACAACAACCAATTTTTATTTYTTTTGGTGGTAAAGTGATTTGCACCTTCAAATGTACAATATGCAAATAAGAAAAAATGGATAAATCACCCCTATTATCATTATATTACTTTTTCAAATATCTCAGATGCAGTGCTGCCAATCAGGCTGTACCGTAGTCACTGACTCTTTAAAAGGATATTCGACCTTTTGGGGGCACTTTCTGTAACTTACCTTTGTGCTCGAGGAGTGAGTGACGGACACATCCCGCCGGGACCCAAACCGGGGCATCATCCCATCAAATGAATGTGGCTGAAACATGATCCATGATCAAAAAGGCTAATGCACCTCAAAGGACTGAAGCATGAAGAAGGTGGTCTAGTTAACCCTTAAAGGAAGGACCTATTACCACGGGAAAAGGTGGGATGTGGATTGTGGACCACCTAGTGTTCGACGATGGGAAGTTAAACCGTGCAGCACCTAAGAATGATAGCATTACCTAAACATTTGCTACAACACCTAAAAACATGATGATGGGCATAGTCCGCATGGGCATGAATTTTTGTGGCTTTGTGTTACAATTTGCAGCATCTAAAAATGAAAAAAATGCCATATTTGTTATGTTGAGACTTTTCGCGGATTTTGAGACAGAATGCTAGTTATTGGAAAATTCATTTAAAAAAATAGTAATTGAAACCAAAAATAAATAATGCTCAAATAGTGACCCTATAATGACATTCTAAAAGTTGGTGTTGTTACTTATTTATAAAAAAATACTAGTAAAGAGATAAAGCGGTTCATCTTCGAGTCAAAGATAGAAATGAGACTGCATCTTATTCAATACAACAAATATGGCCTTAAAATACATTCAATGACCCTATATCGTGCTTTCCATGTCAAAGCACATCTCTACTTCCACGTTTGCCCAAATAATTGATGAAAAATACCTTTTTCGCATCCACTACAATTGATTTTTGTCCTCCAAAAGACTCAAAATGTCCATGTTGTCCATTAAAGGTTAAYCCATGAATTATGTCAAGGCCATTTCATGGTCAATAAATGAGAGAGCATCTATTTGTATAGGATACAAGTGCAATTATTCATCTTCAAAATTAGGGATGGAAATCAAAAGAAGATCTTTTTCATTAGTTTGACTACTAATGCGTGCTTTTGAATTCTTTTAAACCAATGATTCCCACGATATCAAAATTGTTGATTCCACGGTCACTAGCATGGTGATTAAGGTTAGCCTTTGAATGCTTGGCTGGTAATCATGGAAATCAACCTTTTTGATACTTTTTCACATCATCTACTTTAAAAAAAGTGCTCATAGGAGATCAAACTATTGTGTATGATCTCCCCTTTTGTATAATATTTCAAGGATGGACAATTGCACTTCTATCCTACACAGAAAGATTATTCATCATCCATATGCCAAAAGACGGCTACAACAATATTTAAGGGTTAAGTTACCTTATTGTATGCAAAACCACATGTGTTAGGCTTGTCCAATCAGGAAGCACATTGCATCTCTTGTAGTCCATCAAAAAAAAGATCATCCACTACAGTGAAGCACGTAATTCAAGTGGACATACAAGTTTGTAGGCTGAATTTATTGTTAAGAAAAACACAAGAATTTTGTATTTGTTGAATATGATAAAATTTGGAAATTTGGAATTAGTATTTGGAATTAGAGGTCCCAACCTAGCTAAGAGGGATAAGGAGCACAAAATTAACATGACACAAAATATTTTTTTTTCTTCTTACAACTACCTTGCTAAACATAGAATGCACCTTGCATGATCCAATTGTATGACCACTTCAACTTACGCTGAATAGTGGAATTAGATTGCCCCTCACTAATTTCTCGATGGTTTACACTATATAAATATTTATTGTTGCTATAGAAGGATGCAATAATTATCATCAACCTAGAACCATGTGTGTAGCATGGGTTGGGCATCATTTCAAGGCCCAATTCACGGAGTTGCATGCACCTCCATGAAGACAAGCGGTAAGTCATGAAGTAACTTTTTTAGATAAGCTAAGCAACCTAAATGTTAAAGCAACCTAATTTCACTGTTTTGTATATGCTAAACATTCCAATGTGGGCTTCAAATTAAACCATTGGACATTCTATAAAGCTACCACACTTGATAGGGATACACATCTAAAACAAATGAACCCCACAAATTCCTCTCTAAAATGTACAAACTATATTTAAAAGAGCTTAGGGAAGCACTTTGGAATACGTTTGATTTTAGCATATTAAAAATTTATAGTTGATGCCAACCATGTCACAAAAAAATAAATGAGGGAACCCATTTTTGACCACTTAAGCAATTGAACATATTTGGAGTGCACGTATATTGATGGGAAAAATTCCCCATGTACACAAATAGGTTTGAAAAGAATACCATATATTTTCAAAATTTTATTTCTCAAAACAAAATGATCATAAATTTTTTAGATGAAGATTCAGTTCATCCTTCTTTGGTCATATAGGGCTTCTCATTTTTGGACTAAGATCTGGTTGCAATTTCGGAAGACTTGTAGCCAATCACAATGCACCACAACTATGTTGGGAAGTACATCATAATTCATCACTACCCATCTGTACAACAYGGAAAGACAACACCCTACAATATCAAAATGGATCATGATTGGATTGCCTCCCATACACAATAAGAGGATATATAGACCATTTCAAACTTCCAACAAGATCTAACAAGATATTATGGTACTTAATAATAACAACAATTGCTTATTTGGCACATTGGGAGACAATTAGATGTTATCTTAGTCATTTTAGCTTGAATAAGCTAAATGAACACTCTCTCAATCCCATAATACTACATAAGATTACTTTATTATAGTTCATATAAATAGTGCAAGAGTTTGAAACTTTGAAGAGTGTGAGATTTTTCACAATAGTTTGGACTAATGTTGGCAGATGAATGTAGTCTAACAAGTTATAATTTTTTGATGAACTTAAATCATATCTAAGGTGGGTACACCCAAAAGTGCCACAAACTGGTACTCTATCTAGTTACTATTATTAGGTTGATGAGAATTTCATATTGTCTTGTTGACAAATGAAAGCACAATCCAGTGCACCAAAAATGCAACATTTGGATACAATATGCAAAAGTTATTAAGGGTCAAAGTTTGTTTCTAAAAGCGCCATCTACAGTCTGTGTACATGACTAATTTTGAAAATGTATATGGATTGTAGATGGCGCTTTAAGGTCAGCTACGCTTTTGGGTGTGCCCACCTTAGATGCATGCAAATGAAACTTAACAACAACCATTCAATTTGAGATAATATGAAAATATAATAAAATTTCATGTCAGTGCACCTCACAATTTCACATAATTCCAAATTAATGCAAGTTAATGTTATAACTAAGGGGTGCAATAAATAAATGAACTATTTAATTTTTGTAGTCCTATTTGATTTTTTGTGTGGTCTCAAATTGCTTATTACACTTATAAATGCACTTCAAATATGCACTTCAAATATGCTTCAACCCTAGAGCGTCCTGTTTCATCCCCAAAATTGACAACTTGAGAAAAATCATTATAAACTGCTATTTGGAAGCATAATTTGGAATTCATATACAAGTAAAACTTGTAGACTAAAAGTTGTAGATTCCATCCATACGGTTAGATTCACCAACGCTATCACTAATATTTTTTTTATAAATTTTGAAAGGGAAATTTCAAAATTCCTTCAGAATTTGATAACAAGCTAAATATTACCATTTTTCAAGTAGAATTTGTTGGAATGGATTTGAAATGAGGTTCTCTTGACATGGTGATTTTTTGAAATTTTTGCATTCTTAAAATCTATGACCTCATTTTGGCAAATCTAGGTTTGAACTAAAGTCAATGCAATTTTGGCCTCGTCAACCACTTGACATACTTCCACATTGGTAATTTTAGAAAAATATGTACTCTAATAACACCAAATCTAACCCATAGATAGAACAACTTGATCTAGTTTCTCCACAAATTAGAAGAACTTTCATCCAAGCATTTAGAAAGATGAAATTGCAGTTTCAATTTGTTCATCGTCCAGGACGTCGGTGAGCTCCAGAGTTAAGGATTGAAGATGATTTTCATTTCATATTGAAACAATTGATGGTATGAAGTGCAAAAAGTTTAGTTTTGTATCCACTTCACAAATCTTTAAAATCAAGAAAGTGGAGTTTTTACAATGATTTGAGGTTGAACATGCCAACAATAAAAGCATGGTACAAAATTTGTTTCTTTTTTTTCATATCAAACTTTCAACACTTGTTTGTTTTTCATTACACACATATATTTTGCTAAAAAATTTGAAATTTTATTATTGAACTTTTACAAGGAAAACCACTTCAACTTCATGAGTTTTTCTTAATTTCTAACAGAAATGACATCAAGTTCCTATGAAAAATGAAATAGACTTCATTCTCACTAAATTTTTTCTAAAGCATTTGTGATCCATATTTCTTCATGTTGAATTTGCTAGATGCGATAAAATGAGGGAGATTTGAAGGACAAACCATTCTTATTTTGTCCCAATTCTCGTGATTGAATCTCTTTGAAAACTTTGTTGTATTGATTGCAAATAAGGGATAAAATTGTTGTATTGAAGGATATTCATATCTTGTCATTTGGAATCTTGTCTTCATCTTGCTTCTACTTGGATGCAAGTTCTTCGAATTTGTGGAGAAACTAGATCAAGTTGTTCTATCTATGGGTTAGATTTGGTGTTACTAGAGTACATATTTTTCTAAAATTACCAATGTGGAAGTATGTCAAGTGGTTGACTAGGCCAAAATTGCATTGACTTTTGTTCAAAACTGAATTTGCCAAAATGAGGTCATAGATTTTAAGAACACCAAAACTTCAAAAAATCACCATGTCAAGTCCATGTCAAGTCCATTCCTCATTTCAAATCCATTTCAACAAATTCTACTTGAAAAATGGTAATATTTTGCTTGTTATCGAATTTTGAAGGAATTTTGAAATTTTCCTTTCAAAATTTATAAAAAAAAATTGGTGATAGCATTGGTGAATCTAACCGTATGGATGGAATCTACAACTCTTAGCCTAGACCTTTAATTTGTATATGAATTCCAAATTATGCTTCCAAATAGCAGATTATAATGATTTTTCTTGAAGTCATCACTTTGGGGGATGAATTAGGACGCTCTAGGGTTAAAGTGAAGAAGACAAGCTTTTTTTGCTATTGGATTGACTAGATTATAAGGCTTTGAATCCTCTTAACTTCAAATTTTTTCACTATAGATTGTCAAATTAATTTATGGTTTCAAAGAATTATCCAAGACCCCTCTAAATCTCTAATTTTCATTCTCTCAAAAACAATTAAGTTGAACAAAATACAAGACAGGAGAAAAAATTAATTTTATTGATAGCCTTGAAATGGAATTAAAACACACTAATCCCAACAATGAGATTGTTAAAGAAAGAAAACTAAACCATATACATCTTGTTTTTCAACTTATTGACTTAAATGCTCATTTTATAAGACATACATGCTTTTTTTCTAAAAATATTGAAGGACAACTTCACCTTTTGGAAGGGCTACAGAAGCCTACATTTTGAAGATTAGGCACAATGAATTTTGCAATCGGTGGAAATATCCTCTCTATAATTATTTTGGAAAAGTTTACTTGAACAAGTTAGCCAAAAGATCCTACGGTTCAATTTATTAAAAAACAATATCGATGAAGATTTTGCTTTTGCTTTAGGGTAAATATTTTGAAACAACCATAAGTTTCTAAATATAAAGAATTTTTGGAGTTAACAATATTGCAATATTATGGTCACTGCACTAATAACTGTGATCTTCTTGGAACGTATGATATTAATTTGCCAATGTAACATTAAATTTGTGTAAGGTGAAATATTATTCTACTGTATTAATTCTAATATTTTTTAAAATTTTGGCATTAATTGTGTAGGCTATTTTAATTTAACACTTTCAAGAATAATAAATTCTAGTGATGTTTTAATGATGACTATGAAAAAAAAATTCTAAAATTTACTCCCCAAATCTTACTCATATAGTTGGGTCTACTATTCCCTCAACGACACCAGATATAATTATCTCAAAAACACTCCTTCCCAAACCATCTAAAAATTTAAAACAAAAAGAATATCTACATGGCATAGGGATGAGAATTCAAAAAAAAAAAATGTATATACTAATACATGTAAAAACATGTACAAGTATGTACAAATAATCCCATACTGTATGTGGATACATATGAAGATTCATACCCAGACATTGTCATGTATCTTTTGAATCTTTTTACTTGTGCAATTACCATAAATGTATAGAAGTATTGTGAGTGTGTGTAAATCGTATGCCAAAACAATGGCCTCATTTTGGCCTCATTTCAAAATTTTGTATGTCTTTTATAAGTACATTTTTGGAGAATTTTGGAAATTTTTATTTTTATTTTGGATTGATTAATTATTAGTGATATGTGATTGCCTTTTAGATTTTTACTAATTAGTTTTACAAAATCAATTTTCAATCAACACTCTATATTACTATCACTATCCAATCAAAAACACAATATCAAAAATACATGAATGAATTTTCTACAATGACACTAAAAATATGAAAAAACTTGAATTCTACGTCTTTAGAAGATGTTTGCATTTGAATAATTTTCTAGTTTGAATTCTTGGTCTTTAACCTCTAAAGGACCAAATGACCGTTGAACGTACACAAGTAATTTTGGGTAGGTGCGTATGAAGTCATTTTTTTACGGATGCTCTTCAAATTTTGATCCAAGGTCTAAACATGTATTTATAAAAAAAGTTTTCAAAATTATCCTTCATGCTTTATAATGTTAAATATTTGTATATCAAAGTCTTCAAAATCTACAATATATGAATGACGGAGAACTAACACAAGAATCATTACAAATCAAGTGGATTAAAAAAATTAATATTCTATGTGCTTGAAGCAAGTTTTGGATCATTTGTTCAATATTTTGAATGTTTGGTGTTTGAAGGGTCAATGAATATAACACATCAAAATGTTATAACTTAGAAATGATAACTTTTTGGGTCAAATGTTTGTAAATATAATGATGATCTTTTCAGCAACAAGCAATTTTTTCACTATTGTAAATCTTCTATGCTAAAGTGTCTTTAGGTGAATGTAACTAGAATTCCAATTGATTCTTTACAATAATCATGACTCACTTATGCCTAAAATACTCTYTAACATATATACATACCTTGCCTTCACTATATATGAATGAAAGTAGGGGGGGAAATCATTCTTATAGTTATTATGGACAAGTCCCCCCAACCCAAAGAGTTGCATAGAAAAAGCATGCATATACTCTTCCATCTCTAAGTCCATCATTATGACTATCAAGGGTTTATATAAAGTCTTTCTTCCTATACTTGCTACAAATAACATACACTAGTAAATTTTTTTATAGAAAGTATATGGGAGTAGAAGGTGCATTAATTTTCAATTTCAAAGATGTAACATGACTTAAAAATGTGATGCCCATTCCAATTCTTGAAGTAAAACTAAAGAATGTTATGTGCAACCCACAAAACAAACCAGTTGCAATCCCTTCTTCTATTCCACTAGTATACTAGAAGATATACATGTAATATAAGTAACATCTAGATTGGGCTTCACCTAGCACTACAACTTCACCAAGGTGAAAATCCTCGACTTATAAGCCATTTTCCCAATAAGGTGCCTACTATACATCTTGATCAATCCACCCAATTTGCTCCCGTCATCTTGGCCAAGAAGGAGTAAGCATCACTCACTTCATCAATCTGCACAAGYACTATGGGAGTCAACTTCATGGCAAATATCACAAAATCAAAAAGTCAGAAAGGTTTTAGGTTGGATGGGAGTGCAATGCATTGAATTGATGCCCTAAAGACCCGGAGGGAAAGGCTGCAATTTCTTAGCTTAAGGAAAAGTCACAAAAAGTTGGAAAAATGACTAGCAAACCAGGAGGAAAAGCCTACAATTGCTTATAGCTTAAAGCAAAGTCACAAAAAGTTGGAAAAATAACTAGCAAATCAACTAGCAAATCATTTCTGCAATAGTGGATAAATGTTGATATGGTTGCACCAAAATTGATTGTATTCTAAGACTTCTCTTGAGCGCTCTTGAACTTCTCAAACGCCAATTATGTCAATCTTAGAAACATCAATCTTAGATAGTTCCTACCTAACAATCATGTCATAACAATCATGTCATAGGCAAACCAAAACCTTGCAAACAATGTTGAAACAATGTTTTTCGTCTCCTCACTCACCAAAATCAGATTCTCCCTTACATTGTATGTMCCGACATGAAATAAAAGTGACCATAAGAATCATTTAAACTCACCATCTTTTGCGTGGGTCGGCCAGCTCCATGTCCAGCTTTACTGTCAATGCGACCAATGAKCGGATTCGTTTGTGAGCTCTCTCCCAAGCTCGAGCAAAGTGTGTATTGAAGAGTCTGCACGCAAGTTTTAAYCCAGAGATCTTAGCCTCATGATTCCAAACTATTTCAGGATTAAGAKACRACAAAGTACGTGTCCCCTGCAATGTTAAAAAGCGGTTCACATTAAATAGAAATTCCGTTATGGTTTGGCCCTCCAAGACTATCAGTTCCTCGTATTCATTATTGCACAAAACCCTGCAGGGCTTTTGGTTTTAGTACAGATGTAGTACATGACATAAAAACACTTTTGATAACCCAGTCTGAATTTTAAGAGTGGGATGCAAGGATGGTGAAGTTGCTTCGGAGCCAGACGGAACTCACGACCAAATCTGCCAAATTTTCTTCTAATGGTTGATTCTTTTAGGGTCTGAGAATACAGGTTTGAAGAAAAGTAAAAATGGTGTTGAAGAGAATCACCGCCAGAAGCTTCAGCGAGTGGAGAGGGACCACGCGGTCGTCGTGGTCAGCAGTCAAAAGCATTGTGGGTGGATACTGCACTCCACTCATCTTTTCCGAAGGCCTCTTGACGTTGTGAATCGGCGAGAATCTGTATGCAGCGGAATCAGTTCACACCGGACTATAAAACATATTTTAATCATCCACATGATGTACTTTCGACTCTAGAKCAACTTTAGATCACTTGCTTTGAGAGGGAGAAGGACATACTTAATCAGATTGTGAAAATCTTCCTCTTTGTCAGAGCAACCGTAGTCAGAGGTCCATGCATGTCCTACACATACACGCAGCAAAAGCAACATGAGTAAGTTCGCCATTTCCAAGAAAATTGTGGAAGTTTGAAAGGTGGCATGTCAAATTGGGAGAATTGCGGAGGATAACAGCCATCACCACCTAGTGCTGAAGAKAATTAAAATGGCAGAGCGTACCGATTGTGAATTTGTGGAACCGAAGCATATCCATCACACCCACGTGAGCCAAGGCGCAACCAAAGAGTTCAGGCCTCTGCATGAAATAAGGTCAGGCGCACTATGGGGACACTCAGGTGTCAACAGTTAAAAACCAACGCAAATTTTCATATCATTACCCTTGTTGGACTAGGCATCCACCGTTTTGTGACAGATACAGGGAAATTCCAAGAATGACTGGCTACATTTGTGCGAGGCCTGACGCTACTAGACTGATCCTCTCTTGCTAGTAATTTCGGAGTTTTAATCCATTTGACGCAAAATTAGAACCCTAGGTGAATATTCYCATTCAAATAGCATGGTGCAGTTCTTAAAGATATAAAACAAAGTTTTATTAACAAAAAGATCCCCTGATCAGATGTYACSCATGACTGAAAAGTGCATTCATTAATGGAATTKTTTTGCACCGTAAAAATTAGAATGATGGGTGAGCACACTACCTGGTTGATGCAGGCAGCCACAAGTAGCCCGCCATTACTGCCACCTTCAATACAGAGCTTGTTGGATTGYGTGTAGCCCTCCTTAATCAAGTGTTCTGCGCATGAGATGAAATCATCGAAGCAGTTTTGCTTCTTCATAAGAGAGCCCGCCTTGTGCCACTCTTCACCATACTCGCCGCCCCCCCTGATGTTTGCCACCGCCACGACGGCACCATAGTGACGGGCAAGGACCAGGCGAGAAACACTGAAGCTGGGTGTGAGACTGATGTTAAACCCTCCATAGCCATAAAGGAGTGCAGGATGGTTGCCATCCTGAACCAAACCTTTCTCGGAGACGATGAACATGGGGATTCTTGTGCCATCGATGCTGGGCACAAAGACCTGCTTGGTCTCAAACCTTGAACGATCAAACGTTTCAGAGCCAACGTCATGCAGCACCTTCAACTCGGGGTTGGGTGCACTCAAATCGCATCTATAGACCGTTCCAGGAATCAAAAAACTGGTGAAGTTGAAGTAAATTTCACTATGCTTACGCCGTCCCGACGCATCGGTCACACTGCCGATCTCAAGGGGGAGCCGCCATTGGAAAGCTCCAGTTTCCAGGTTATGAATCTGAAGCACGTGCTTCACATCATGGATGTAGCAAAGAAGTAACTGATTCTCATTTGCACAGATTGCAGAGTGAAGTACGTCTGATTGCGACTCCGGGATTACGTCTGACCAAACATCCGGCTTGTTGATGTCGACTCTTGTGATTTTGTACTTGGGCGCATTTTTATTCGTAAGGAACGTAAATATCGGTCCATCATTAGCCACGTATTGGTATTGCGCTTCGAAGTTATCAACTAGTTTGGTGAAAGGCAGCAAGGAGTCTATGTCTTTCAAACTTGTCAATCCCCCGGACAGTGTTGTGAGGTCTAAGTAATAAAGACGATTTACAGGGTCACATCCTTCTCCAATACACAGCATCAGGTACTGCACGACACATGAACTACATGTCATGAACTCGGAAGGTACGAACCGGAGTAAAAAAAAGGAAAATTCCTGAACCATTAACTAACCAGCAATTACGATCTTCACGTACCATGGAAATTCGAATTGCCAATTACATCGTACCTGGCCGTCACTAGTAATTTTGGCGGAGGAGGTCCAAGCTKCATTCTCCGAGTCCCTCCAGCACAAAATGTCTTCAGATTGATCGGTRTTTAGAAAATGGTAATAAAGCTCGTGGAATAAATTAATATCAGTCTCAGTGCCAGCATCCGTGCCATCCATGTTCCTAAAATGCACAATGACCAGAACACTCACATTTCAAAAACCAACATGACATTCTTTAGTAGTCGGATGCCAACTTTTTAAGAACGATGCGTCCTTGAGAGCGAAGTCATGCCCAAACAGAGCAAATCAAGCGAAACTAAAGTTATGACGTACGCACACGTGAAGACAATAGCTCATCAGCTTGAGCAGTTCTCAGATTTTCAAATTAAACTCAATTTTGCAAAACAAGAAGGTAGCGATTCCTCGTCAGAGTAGGGTGCTCAACAAGGATTTTCAAGAATGCTATGAAACAGTCAGAAATGTAGGAAAGGCGAACCAMARAACCGAGTATTATGCGACTCAATTATTGGCGGAGAGATGTTGAATACATACTTGGGCTGCGGGTARCGATTGTAGAAGAAACCTTTGTGGTCATGAGTCCAAGCTATGGATGTAAATTTCACCTGCAAGTGCCACATGCGTAATCCCCAAAAATGCTTTCAATTGAGGTGCTTCAAATGCCATCATCATGAGCCTGGTATTTACGGTATTTGGATTCACCCAGTAASAGAAGATCGGTCATGAATTGAAGAGGCACAAGGTATCAGTACCTCACCCATGATAGGGTATCAGGTTGCACAACCCGATCCTCCACACGCATTACATTGATTGTGACCCAATCGCTCCCGCTGGAGCTCAACCCGTAGGCCAGGAATTCCGCGTTCTCACTGAAACTTTTAGTAGAAAGAGCGACAGTGCCATCTTCACTCAAGGAGTTGGGGTCAAGCAGCACCTCGGCCTCCCCGTCCAACGAGTCCTGAAGGAATCTCAGAAGAACAAGCACCGGCTTAAACCCAAACCTCATCATTACAAACATGGGGGACAGGAGTAGTATAGAGGACCCCTGGCATTCTACAGGGTATCAAAGGCAATGACGTCCAACAAAAGTATAGGTGACCCTAACGTATACACAAAAACCAAAGGGCAATGAGATTATTCCCTCGGAACCCCTTTCTCAGTAATCTTTTTATTAGACCGTAGGCAGGACAACTTTATCACAAACCCTCCTCACTCTGTCCCGTAGGTTTTGTGATTTATGAGGGTCTTCAAAGAGCGCTCTGAAAAGGGATCTAGGGTTTCCAACTGCACGAAACCGTAAAATATGTTGAAATTCCCCCTACGGGAGCAAACAATARGAAACATACACKTGTGCCCTGTGCGATGAAAGTTTTTCAAGTCTTCGAATTCTTACAGCACTTTCTCCCATCAGTAATGTAACCTAAAAGTAAAGGAAAGACAACGATTCAAGGGAAACCGAGGGATACCTGAATGTAGACAACACTCTGGGCTTGTAAGCCAGAATTGTGACTATAGGAGAATTTGTTTCCTACTTTGGATGGACAACCAAATCGAGGAAAATCGTACAAAGCAGTAATCTTCTCTTTCAAGGTCTCTCGGTTCGGACATTTCGCCAACACGCTGTTTGCCAGCTCAATTTGGGCGGCCACAAATTCTTTCGTTTCAGGTGCGTCTGGATTTTCCAACCTATTATGCAAGTCGCAGAAACAAACTTCGTTATTTCACAAACATGGAGCGAGGACARAAAAATCATTGAACACTTGCCACAAAACATCCTCTCCAACCCTMACAGAAMCGAAATTTGCACAAAAWCTTTTACAGGYAAAAAAAAAGAAAATTCATATCATGAGCCGTCTGTAAAAATGTTTACAYAGCATAAAAGYGATATTTCATATTCCAGAAACATGAAGCGACCCAAATCATCACCCAACGTTATTCCACATAAATAACTGCCGTAATAATTGGAACACTTTTCGCCGTTGGAATCGAAGAGAGAGAGTGAGAGTGAGAGAGAGAGGGGCAAACTTCGAGAAGATACAACAGTGATACGCCGAACATCTATATGAGGTACAAGAATGTGAGCTTCTTTCGATGTTTGTTTACAATTTTTTTTCCCGCAAGAGCCAGTTCCAGAAACGCAGCTGGTTACGGCACAGTGGTGGCGTAGGTTGTGGGCTTTGTCCGCTTCTGGCAGGTGGGGTTTGGTGTGGAGTCTCGTGGGTACTGTTGTGCCGGCCTCAAAAGGAACAAAAAAAAGTTTGGGGCATTCTGGTACAACAGGTGGTCTGTTTTACAGTACAGTAAGCTTAAGCTCAATTTTAGGGTTTTAGCCCTTGAAAGGCCATTGGGGTCCTTCTATACGACCCGTATTTAGCCTTGTAACTCTTCAATTGTGGTTTAATGTATGAACTGTGATACATTCTTATTTATGTACCTACCATGTTCATTATTTCTCTTTATGTGGAAAAGTATTTGGCCAATGTTTTTTTGATCAAATACCATCAAATCCATAATATACTACAGTAGAACCTCCCTAACTCAATAAGATTGGGACCGGTCTGACATATTAGATAAGAGAGGTTATTACAATAGGGAGGGACATGATCTTCATATGTGGTTCATATTGTTAAGTCGAGACCAACAATTAATGTCCTCTGACAGACTTTATTGAGTTAGAGAGGATTGAGTTAGGGAGGTTCTATTGTATATGGCCACAAAGGGATTTCAAGCCCTTCAAGGGTTAACGTTTTAGCCCTTCAAAAGCCCTTGGGGTCCCTCTATACGTCCCACATTTAGCCTTATCACTCTTCAATTGTGGTTTATTATATAAATTATGATATATTACTATTTACCTACTATCATGATCATTAATTTACTTTGTACTAAACAATATTTGGCCAACGTTTTTCTCATCAAATACCACCAAAATCATAATATACTATTCATGGCCACAAAGGGTTTTCAAGACCTTTCAGTGTTTAGAGTCTAAACGCCCACATGGTACTTGGAAGTGATGTTAGACATTAAAGTGGTCATTCGAAGTCTACCTTTTTCTTCCAAGGAAAATCATTTAACTTTTGTATTTTCCACCCATGATAAAATTTAGTAAGTTTGAATTCCAATTTTGAATTAGAAGCCTCTAAAATTAGTTTTGAGAGATGAAGAATGTAGGACACTAAGCAACGTCAAAATAAAGGTAGTTCTTTACATTTATCTTTGGTTGGAGGAAGGGAGACAGAGGATTCAAACTTTGAATGACCACTTTATCATGTAATGATTACTTTATCCCCTAATGATCCAAGCAACCATTCTTTGGTTGTTTCCCCTCTTTTTGAGTTTCCCATTCTCAATTTTGATTTTAAGAAAAATATATATTTTCAGTAGAAAATACATTGCATTATGAATCCATTGGTAGTAGTTTCATTGAATTCTGAGTTAAACTCCACCTTGTGGAATTTTTTAAAGTTTAATGGTGTAGTATAATTCACAGCTCAAAAAGTGTTTAGTTTGTGCATTGACTACAAAGTCAGCCAACCAATGTGATTGTTGCCACCCTCAAAAAGGTCTGATCCACTTTGGAAAGGGTAGATCCAAGGAGGTTAAGGAGAAGACAAGTGTGCCATTCTTGTTTTTCTTACGAACACTATTCTCATTTTAGTGACACCTGTGCATTGCAAGCTCCACCATGCATTGAAAAATGCTTGGAATGTTGTGAAATTTGTGATGAGCATCCTCAACTCTCTTGTCTATCACTGAGCACCAAAATTTTATCATTTCAAAATATTTCCACTATGATACGCTCCTTCAAAGTATGCTGCCATGTTTTTCCATTGACCCAAGTAAAACTTCAAACTTAATATCTACTAAACGATGCGGTCAATTAATCTGAATTTTTTTGAGGTGCTCACTCTCAATGTGAACTTTAAGATCCTATGGTTATATTCTATCCGATCTCAAGGAAAATTGAGCAAAAAAATTGCTCAAGTTCTTGGCAATTTGGCCCATTTTGAAAGCACACCTTCTTTGGGTCATTAGAGGTTAATGTAATGTAGGAGTGATATGGAGGGTAATAATGTAGACTTTAATCCTAGAAGGATGCAATAGACATTAATTGTTTGATGGATGACTTCATCTAAGACTGCATGATGGAAAAACAATTCTTCATCCAATATTTCTCTTAAAGTTGCTTGATTATATTTTCAATGAATCAAATATTGCAAATTGSCTCATCATGGCATTATTGAATTTTCTAGAGAAGGAGATTTTGATTCCATAGATCACCTGTAGCATATTTTGGCCATTTTCTTGCTACTTACTCTTGATGTAAATTTTAGCCATAAAAATGATATTTTTGAATTTAATTCCAACTAATGAGATGAATTGTATCATGTGCAATTTCTATTCCAATTAGAAAATTTGAAACAATTGTAAATTTCAATATTTTGTAGCAATATGAACTTTTGGGCTTATAACCATGGTTTGTTGATTTTCTAATTTTGGAGTGATAGAATAAATTTCATTTATACATAACATTGTTAACCTTCATAAGGGGGGGGGGGCTTTTGCTCCCTCAAAATCTGGACCCCCCACAACAAAGCATCCAATCATGGCATCCCCCCTTTGACTTGGAACCAATGTTAGCTAATGAAATTTTCAAGGACTTCAACTGAATTCCTCCTCCAATTATATAGGGAATGATTATACCTCCACCTAGGGGAGGTATAACAGCCCATCAACAATGTCATGTACCATGGTGTTATACATCTATGGTGAAAATTTCAGACTTTTTTAGTATATTTTGTATATGCAATGAATTTTTCCACTTAAAAAATTGCATTAATTTCCAAATATGGCAAAACAAATTGAAAATTTATTTCTTGTTGTAGACATATTGTTTCATCTCAAAAAAAATATATGAATTTTTTTGTTCATATGTAGTTGAAAAATGGAATCAATTAGAGTGATGGACAACGAGGCTTGAAATCAACAATCATGGCCCATCCTTCTAGGTTAACATTTGCACATTTAGTACTTTAAGGCACCCAATATGATGTGAAATATGAAGGGGACCCCATAGTATTGCCCTATTTCAAAGTGTTATGATGAGTGGTATATCATAGTAGCAATTTGTGAAAATGTACATAAAATACCTATCATCACAAATGTGAAATTTGTGATAAAGTGGGGGCAATGGTATGGAAGGAGGGGGGGAGGAAGACGTAATTAAGATACAATATTGTTGGCAAAAAATTCTCTAATACATATGGACATGCCCCATAATGGTTTAATGACTTCAAGATACTAAGTTAAAGAGAGAATTTAGTGTTTTCGGTAAGAATCAAAATCAAAATAAATGGGCTCCCTTATTTTGTTAAATTCTTTCACTTCTACTTTCATGTGAAAAGAAAGTGGTGTATTGTACTAAGTGGGAAGGGGGCATAAGTTATTTCAATTTTATTGGAGAAGAAATCCAATGGTTTTGTCCTTCTAGGAGTATAGTGGTTGCTATGGTTGATAGGATAACCTAATGCACCATCAATCTTTTTTAAAGTCGTTGCAAAATTAATCCCTTTAGATTTTGCCTAAATTGGCACTTTGAAAATTTATAGTTTATTCTTATACTCAGGGTTCATAGTTTACTCATATCTTGTTTTCTTTTATGTTTTTGCTCATAGCTCTCAATCAAATCAATCCTTGGAATTGAATAGCAATACCTACAATAGTTTACAAAAAAATTGTCTAACATCTTAGTTTTCATAAAACAAAAGCTTCCAAATTTCCAAAAAGATGAAATGGTCACATAGTATAGCACATCTAAACTAAATCTCCAATCCTCACATATTTAAGGGTTAAAAATGATAAATTAAGTGCAATATTCCTAGAACATATTTAATTAAAAAAAAAGATAGGTTCAAATATATATATGCACAAGGTGTGTATTGGATTCAATGAGCATGAGGTGTGCAAGGGTTTCACCGAGTGTATGGAGTGAATGGGATTTATGAGTATTACAAGATTATCTTTGCAAACAATGATTGATATGTGCCTTTGTGGCTTCTGAGCAATACTTTGCTCAAAAGTGCTCAATACAAATTTTTTTGAAAGAATATTAGGAAATATATTTCCTCATTTTCAATGAATGAAATCATTGAATTGCTACATATTATTAGGAAAACATCACTATTTTTTAAATAAACAGATATCTTGACGGAAAAACAGTTCAAGTTTCTTCCACATTTTGCATGTTTCATCCACTTACATAGATGTAAACAACAAACTGGCATCACTTGAGCAAAACAAAGATCGCTCATTGCCACTGCCCAAAATTAAGGTCACTTTACACTATACTGGAGAATTGCACCGCTTTACGCTAAGTTATAAGGTAGGACACTCTATAAGCAAGTGGGCCGTTTTAGAACTGCCCATGTAGACTTGCTTGAAATGGACGTTAGATGGTTTTTAAATGGACCTTCTATAGTCATTGAATGGATCAATAAAAAAAAGATTTACTTACTTCAAGAACCAATCAATCTCTTTGCTTTCCCCATTTCTTTCTGAAAGTTGCAAGTGAACAGTTTATGGAAGACCTAGGGTCATAAATAGGGACCTACGACTCATCTTGTTTGAAAATTCACAAGTAATTCAAAAATGCTTCAAAAAATACGAAACTACCTGTGTTACAAMCAGAATCTATTTCTCTTTGTCTAAAAAATAAGTTAAAATTATTCCCGTAACAAGAAATACATGAAAAAGGGCGACCATCCTTTAGATGAGCAGTTTATGAGCCTCTTACCTTAAAAGGACGAAAAAAAGTACCCCTGCCTCCGTCGTTGGTCGTCCTTGCATTAGCAAGTCCTGATCTTCTTGCGGGGAGTCAGTCAAATCACATGTTTGTCACCAAACATTTGATCATTGTAAGTTCACTTTTGCGTCAGCCAAATTTGTATCCCAAATCGCTTTTTCCCAAGTTCGATCCCCCCCTCAGTCTTCCCACATGCAAGCAGCAGGCTCCATTAGACATTCTGCACACATTCATTCAAGCCATTCATGACCAACATGAAATGGCATGCCATTCGTCACATGAAACTCATCTGTCCTGCTGAGCACCATGTTCTCATGGCAGGCAAATGAGCATCACACTGCAACATATGACCTGTTTCCGACAATGTTAAGCGTTTTTTTTATTAGCATATGTTGCATGGTGGGATTGAGCAATGGTGGTGGGGATAATTTTCACGCGTCAAGGAATAGAAGATTGCACCAATTTTTGCTGGTTTTTCATCAAGTTTGAAATTAGTACTCCCTCAGTCCCACTAAAAGCTTCCCAAATTCTTCTTGCAAAGACTGTAAATCAGCTTGATTAGGAAGCTCTTGGTTGGACTGAGGGAGTGTAGAAATTAAGGAAGTGTAGATTGTAATCAGACTTGTTATCGAAGTAT
Source organism: Pleurozium schreberi (assembly GCA_006891605.1). Classification (NCBI taxonomy): domain Eukaryota; kingdom Viridiplantae; phylum Streptophyta; class Bryopsida; order Hypnales; family Hylocomiaceae; genus Pleurozium; species Pleurozium schreberi. Next base: position 24,946 of record VACF01000346.1, on the reverse strand, counting down.
TGTAGAGGGAAAAAATATTTGTGAGAAGTGCAAAACTAAAAACTGGTTTTAGTAACTTACTTCTGTCATTAAGTGTTCATGTGTTATTTGTCACACAACAATAATGGATGGAGGCCCTGGTCAACATCATGTTCCCCTCATTCACACATGAAAATAGGTCACCCTATCTTGCGCAAATGAGGCCCTTGTCGGCCATAGGTTGTATAGCTTCACATGGTCGGCCTATTTTCGACATAGCATCCTTCAAAGGGTCGGTATAATTTCCTCTGTAGGGATCTTTTTGGGCACAAATACTTTAGACTGTATGTGTTGGATAGCAGGTTCAGCACTTTGGTGTCGAATATTTAATTAAAGTCCAAAAATAAGATTCCGCACTTTAAGTTATTAATTTTCAAAAATTTCGGGATTTCATTCAAAGGAATATTTTACATTCAGCTACTCATCATGGCAACATCTTCAACCAACACATACAACCTAGGATTCATGTGATAAGGGCTAGTTCTCACATTGTCCTCACATGGACATAAAAGTCATTCATTGTATGAAAGGGTGAGAAGACAACAACTTTATACAAGTGGAGTGGTAGGAGGTAAAACAATCCGCGTGGGATATTTAAGGTTAGTAAGAACTCAACCACTATTAGTCAAGTTAAAAGTAGGAATTGTGTTCAATGTAAAATTTCAGACCACATTTAGGCAGTGTAAAATAACTTTTTTCAGAAAACTTTGAACTAGGTTAATGTGGAGAATCAAGCTAAATTTCATCTCCAAAAATCCGTTTGAGGTTTTGAGACTCCAATCAAAAGTTATGAATAAATTTCAGAGAGGGGTTGGAAAGGACATTTTCTTTGACAATTTAAACATCCTCTCTGAAATTTGTTCATAACTTTTGATTGGAGACTTAAAATGTCAAACGGATTTTTAGAGATGAAATTTAGATTGATTTAGCAACTGTTTTTAGTACAAAGTTTTTTGAAAAAAGTTAATGTACTATGACAAAACAAGGTCCAATTTTCTACTTTGAACACAATTCCAACGTTTTGACAATGAGCGGTTAAGCTTTCATCTTCAATTTATTTCATACCCTTTGAGTATTCATGATGGCAATGGGTTTCATTATTGAAACAACCTCTCCACCCTTCATTCTTACCAAATATCAATGACGTAGTTTCTTTATGTTGCCATTGCCAAACTTCTTGATGGTAGATGGTAAAATGACAAATTGGTATTTGACTTAGTTAGTGGAATTTTTATTGAATTTTATGGTTTTTTGACAAACCATCCTTACATTTATTTGTAAACTAGGTTGTCTAATTCTATAATTAGCAAAAAAATTAGCAATTTTAATCCTTAATTAAGTAAAACCTAACTTGCTATTCAAGTATGATATATATTTAATTAAAGTCTAAAAATAAGCTTTAGCACTTCAAAATATGTTTTTTCAAAAAAATTAAAACATATTTGGCACCTAACCTACAATATCTTCATTCCATACATATGGATTAGTATTTGACACAATAGATTGTTAATGGATTTTCTGGATTTTCAATAAGTCATCTTTACATTTATTTATAGATTCAACTATCTAGTCCCAAAATTAGCAAAAAAAATCAATATTTTTATTAAGAAAAATTTAGGATGAACTTGATATCAAGTACGGTATTTGTTCATGAAGGGTACCTTGTTAAACCCTCTTAAAACGTAGCTTCCGATTGGCTTAAGAATGCCAAGTTTCACTTAATATTCTTTGTGTTGCCTTATTTGACATATGAGTACATGATATGCTTTAGATTTCAATATCTACAACATGTTCAATAATGTATGAGAAACTCAAAATCGCCTTCCACTAGACAATGTCCAAGGAGAACTACTAGTTAGTTCATTATTAGCCGGTGCCTTTAGGAAATTAATTGGTTAGTTCATTGTTAGCAAGTGCCTTTGAAAAAATAACTAGTCATAGTGTGAAAATGGAGGATCCAAAATCAAACAAAAAATTGGTAGGATTGTCAAGTAATTGGTGTGGAAAAATAAAAATTGGATATGTAGTTGCTACTTCTAAAAGATAGTAAAATTTTAGCCACTTCCCATTTTGAATCCAAGGCTAATACCCATGTTGCTAGAGGCAAATATATTCTTGGGCAAGATGGAGGCATGTATTGCTTCGGTTGTGGTGGTGGCTAACATTGTCCATGTTTGCCCAATGTAATGCAATTTCAAGTTTGATTTCACAACCAACATGTCTTTGAAAGAGGAGGATTGTAACCCTTGCAAATTTGAAGTTTTAAGGAGAGTAGCCAGTGAGTATTTGATGTGAGGATATGAACAMGGAGATTTTGATAAGAAGATGATGCAACTGGTGCCCTCGGAAAAAACCCAGATCCTTCTACGAAGAGGAGGCAAATTACAGGGCAGCTCCAAAAACTTCCCAAACGCTGCCATTGAGAGATGCTGAGAAAATATCGTGCAGCCGTAAACGAGTGTAGTAGGTAGACATGCCTGAGGGCCAGTCAACAAATTTTATGACAGGTTCCCCACCCCCTGGAACAAAATGATAATTTAGACCTTAATATAATCGGTTTCATTGACCGTAGTATCCAACTATCAATCCTGAAGTGACCTGCAGGGATATGTTAATAAATATTCATGAATTTTCTTTTGGAGGTAACTTCAATAAAGGTATATTCAAGCCGTGTTTGTTTGTAATTAGAACAACGAAAAGCCCTGAACAAGCAGAAGCAAATACTGGACCAATTCCTCTACACTACATCAAAAAGCGAATGCAGATTCATCTCTGGGTAGCTAAAATGATTCTCGCAGTTTAGACGAGAGATACATATGACATCATGAGGTGGTGCAGCCAAGCCGTCATGCAACCTCGAACGTTTTGGATCCTGCAGGTAAACACACAATCCAGAGACAGTGCAAAGCTCAGAAAGCCCCCCCCCCCCCCCCCCCCCCCCCCCCCCCCCCCCCCCCCCCCCCCCCCCCCCCTGCGCAGGAAGATGGTTTCCGCTAGGCTACCTCATTTGCTAGCAGTATTTGAATGGGAATGTAAACCGTAATTCTACCGAGACACTGTCGATGACATGTCCTGTATCCATGCATAATGTGGCTATTACCTGCGTCTAAATTCCAATATCTCGGCATGTACTACTCGCAAGCTTCCAACTCTGTAAGTTAAACAGAAATTGAATGTAAAGCTCTGCTAACAAGTACAGATCTTGAGCTCACAAGAATCAGAGAATTGTTCGATACAAACCTACTTTCCTCGAGTACGTTGAACTTTCCGTCCTGGCAATGTGAAGATTACCAGAACCTGAAAGAAGTGGGTTGCCTGAACCACTCTGGACCACTTTCCAGACGATCGTGTGCGTCAGAGTTGGTGAATAAGATTTCTGTGACGAATGAGGACTGTAAGCCATGACTTGGAAATTATCTACAACTTTGGAGTTTTGAAACCCAGTAAAGAGAACAAGTAAATATAAATCAACAAGTCTTCATACTCTTTACACTCAAACCTCTTTATTCTAAGCTTAATCGCCTAGGGTTCCAACTTTTTCACTTTGACCAAATTTGAATGTCTAAGAAGTGTACTACAGTCAATGCTTGCAAAGCGTGCACAATATTCTAGAAGATCACGTCTAGAAGGTCACTTCTAGAAGGTCATAATGGAGAGGATAGAGAATAGTGGCTCGTCGACCCCTGCTTCAAGACCCTCCACAGAAGATTCAATCGTTCAACGAAAACGGTCAAAATCCTTCCTACTAGACATTGGAATTCTCCAAAAGAATTAGTAGAAATCATCCTAACTACCAAGACATTGGAATTCTCCAGAAGAATTGATGGGGGTGGGGCTCCTTAACTGGAGGGAGATGATGTTCGTAACTTCTATTAATCAATCGATACAATCTTCCCATTCGGACACCACTGATGACTTGCATGTGCAAGTCAAAACTTAGAAGAATAAAAAGCTYCAAACCCTTYTTTACTAAGAAAAAACAAAATCTCTATCATGAATCAATCAGGATTCTTCCCGAAAAAACCTAACYCTTWAACCCTAGCCATCAAAACAGAATTTGCATCATGATCTTCATGGATTTGCATGGATGAGCAAAATTCTTACATGAATTGTATCCTCGTCGATGTGCGAACTTCCCCCAAACCCCTGAACCTTAAACCCTAGTCATCAAAACCGGAGTTGCATCGTGACTTGAAGGTGGATGAGCAAAGTTCTTACAYGAATTGTAACCTTGTTGAAGTGCGAGCTTCTCTGCTTCTCTGAGAATTCAGGCACTTTTCGATGATTCCTCTTGAAGCAGYCTTGTGGTACACGAAGCCATGGATTCCAGCTCTTCTTTCGTTGCCATTCCACTCGCACGCCACCTTACCCTCCCTTTACTATCCACCAGAAACACATACCCCGAGAGCAGATTGGGCACTCCCAACACTTTCCTGAACTCATAAGTATCCCCAAACGCATACACCACCTTGCGCTCCAATGCATCATTCCCTTCTCCTTGCGACGATCCTTGCACGATTCGCAGAAGCAACCACTTGATCGGCCACAGCGACAAYAACGATGACTCGATGACAGAAACTTCGAATACATTCATGGACGGTGATGAACCCTTGAAACTCTCTGCAAAGGGAGAGCTCCATGAAACTACCATCGCTTGCGCACTTGCACGAAASGCCATGCAAATGAGAGTGGCATTAGAGTTTTCAATCGGTAGGGTTAGGGCAGGACCACCCTTTGGAAAATGAACSTCTAACAATGGAAACCTGGGAGACCCTGCAATGGGAGTCAAGCTCGTGGAAGCCAATGCGACCTTCCCTCCCGATTTCTTCAAGTCTCTGAAATCATCGAAGTAGCCGCGGTTCAACTCGTCTCGCAATCTCTCTTTCTCCTTCTCCCGGGCCTCCTTGCTGAACACCGAGAAAATGTTCAATCCGCGGGTCAAAAGAATAAAAGGTCTTGTAGAAACATGACCTCTGGTGATGGAACCAAATTCTCTTGAAAATTCGGAACTCCACATTGCCCCATGACCTAAAAACTTCGACAGTGGCGTCCGAATCCACTGACRACACAATGAGCCMCTCATTTTGCCACAAATTTAGAGCGGCTGGACATCGTAGCGCAACAAAAATGCAAAGAGAAAATAGTGTCGCAAAAACCTCAGAGCAAGGAGCAAGGACGAAGTCTGAAGGGTTCAAGMAAGGAGAAAGGACGAAATGTGAACGTTCGTCAGTATTTCCGACGAGAATTTACCATCTGTTCTAAGTTCTAACTTCTAATCCCACTTCTAATCCCTCAAAGCAAGTCCGAAACTGGCCACATGTGTTTTRTATTAGMAGTATKYCGAATTCTAAGCTTTTATTGATCAACACTTGAAATGTTCGCACTGATTCTGGTGATATAAAATTTGGCCCCACCTGAATTCTATATTTTCACAAGATGAACAATGGACAATGAAATTGGTCATTTTATAACCATATTTTCCTTGGTCCTTTAGGGGGACAAGTCTGTAACCGAGGTTGTGACACTTGTGCAAGACTCTGACGTCGTGATAACTTAGATGGACTGTTTTGAGTGTTTCTTRAGGGTTTGAGTATTGAATTTMTTTTGGTTTTCCTCAGATTTGCAGCAGGAGATTAGGTTATTGAGAAATTGAGTGACAGGAATAAGGTCGCTTGTGATGGTCATGCTGTTGCTGTTGTTGTGGTGAGAAAACGCTTGATGGGGTGGTGATGTTGCGAGAGTTACGACGACGCGAGGTCGGGGCCGCGCGGCCCCGGTCGCTTGCAACTCACGTACGAGCCGAGCGAGCGCGTCACATCGATTTGTCCACCCACAAGGAAATCGTGAGTGCGCATCACAGCGGGATCAACAGCCTGCAGGTCTTGTGTTCTACAATCTTTTCCAGATTCAATGTGTCCCTCATGAAGAATTTTTCTTGCCAAAAGTCCAGGGCGGTTACATGGGCGAAATGAGCGCCCAATCTTACAACTTCTTGGTTACCCTATTTCTCAATTGTTTGTTCCTCGATTGCGGAAAACGGATATTCTCGTTCTCCGGCTACTTATGCAGTAACACTAGAACGTTTTCCAATCTTTGAATGTGTATTTACAGCTTCAAGAACAGAGTCTTTGAAAAGAAAATTGTCGTACAAGGTAATCCAACACGCAATTGGAGAATCGTGAGAACTATAGTAGTCCACAACATAGATATGCACAATTCGTGAATCAGGATTGCTCTCACCAATCACGAAATGTTTGCTTTCACATTCAACTGATTTGCAAGCTTTCTTGAGGATCTTTGAATTGTCAATCCTGCTATTTTAGAAGTTATATAGAACAGGGTTCTTTCATTACATTCAGACAGGATGGTTAGTATATTCTACTCGACGGTTGAAAGACYCCCTGTCTATGTTGCACAGTATTTGAGACTATGTGAAGAAATCGTCTACATGTTCGACTCTCAACAGACATTGACATTGGAGGACTAGTTTGTATTTTAGAGAACTCGAAAGAGGAAACCAGTTTACCTTAGGGTTGCTTCCTTCAAGCCCGATGCTGTGGAAGACCCTACACAGTAAGGCCCCGAAGCCCGGCTTGAGGGCGCTCTTTGAAGACCGTCAAAAATCACAAACCTTAGGGAGTGGAGCAMTTAGGGTTTCAGATTAGTCCGGAACTGACTCTGTAGGTTTTCGATGATAATTTTTTTTTTTTCTTTGATGGAAATAGGGGTCCCCTCACCTGTAAACCTCATTGACATTTGTTTTTTAGCGTCCTCTGTAACTCCATACTGTATAGAACACGGGGTCTGTACCGAGGGTTGCAGAATGGGTCCTTTATTCTACTTAGTCAACATTACTGGAAATTTAGACATCAAATATTTTGTGTGAYGTCGAAAAGGCCTAACTTTTATGATAAGACAACCCCGATGTAGAAATAGAAGCATTTATTCAAGATTGTTTTTGAGAGCGTCAAGACAAGTGAGGACTAAATTSACGCAATGACTGAGGTATGGTACAGTCCTGAACTGGGCTGGGCTATCTTGCTTGGCAGATCGACTGCACAGAAGCGCGCTATTTGCTTGCAGGAGCTGCGGACGGTTCAGTGGGGGTGTACGATACTCAGCAACCCACTTTTGTGGACTCTGATCTCCAAATTGCCAAGCATGAAGCGCTCTTCACGGTGGACAAGACCGTGCCTCAGGGACACCTCTTCTCCGTGTCATCTGTTCAGTGGTATCCGGTTGACACAGGACTCTTTGTCACAGGGTCCTTCGATAAGAACATCAATCTCTGGGACACCAACACTCATCAGGTACATGAGTATTTTGGCTTCACAATTTCAGCTTTTGACTTTGGGGTCTGTTGGTGATGTGTGCATATGGTGTAAGAGGAAACTTTTCATTAGGGTATGTCTGAGTGCAAAACTTGTGTTTCGCAATAAGGTCGGCAACCCAAAATTGGTACTATGCCTAGTTACTATTTTTAGGCTGGTCAGATTTTCATATTGTCTTGTTGGCAAGTGAAAGGAAGTTCCAATGCCCCAAAGAATCCAACATTCGGATACAATATGCAAAAGTTATGAAGGGTCAAAGTTTGATTCTAAAAGCGTTTCTTCCACATAGTACATAACTGAATTTGGAGATGTACAGAGTATGAAGATGGCGCTTTTAGTTTAGTGGCGCTTTTAGTTTAGTGGCGCTTTTAGTTTAGTGGCGCTTTTGGGTTACCTACCTTAAGAGGCGATTCTCAAACTAGACTTGGAAATTCGAGTATTTTTGACGAGAATTTGGGGCTTAGAATCGTACAAGGCTCAAATTGGAAAGAAAGGAGAGAACCTTGCAGTTGAAGTCATACATCCTAACACACCTTTTAGGCTATTTTCTCCTATTATCTTACGTGAATCAAGTTATCCAAATCATTAGAATGTTGTAACGAAAACTGAGTTACCCCTTATTCGTTTTTAGCAGTTGCTTATGAGTCAGGCCTCTCTCATTTCAAGCACCTGGATATGGACAGTATTCCGATTTTGAGACGTCTCCTCATCCTCAGTTTGGATGAAATGGCTTTCTTGAGTTGTAGCTGAAATACTGTTATCAGGTTGACAAAGCTTTGATGCAAAACAGTGTATCTAAGAAGTTTGGATGTGTTGCAGGTGGAGCTACAATTCAAAATGCCTGGGAAAGTGTACGCCATTTCAATGTCTGCCATGGCCACGACACACATGCTAGTAGCTGCTGGAACAGAGGATGTAAGGGTGCGATTGTGCGATCTGGCTTCTGGAGCATGCACTCATACTCTATCCGGACATCGAGGTACTTAGCATATGTTGGTCCAGGAAGTAGTCTCAGTAAATCGCACAAAAGACTTTGTATTGAGAAGTTGTGTTATGGTTGGAGGTTCAGAGTTGCATTTCTACAATCAATTAAGTAGGTGTATAAGTTGAGGTCCACTGATGTTGTGTACAAGAATGAGTCTCTTACCGGRCATGGTTTTGGCAGATGGAGTGTGGGCATTGCAGTGGTCTGCGTCCAGTGAGTGGGTGCTTTACTCCGGGGGATGYGATGGGGCTATCCGCTTCTGGGATATACGCCGGGCTGGTTGCTTTCAAGTTCTTGATCATAACCGTTCACAGATTGAAAAGCGGCCGAGTGTGGCCACTAGTGCCCATCAGAGGCAAGATCTGGTATACTTTCTAATCCATTGGCCTAGCTAACCCATTCTAAAATTTTGAAGCTAATGGACACAAGTAATTGGAGTCAGCTCGAGTCAGCTCGATTGGCCTCTTACAGTAGAATTCATAGTGATRCTTTCTTCGTATRAATCATTACCATTTTGACTGTTCAACATCATTTGCATACTTCTCGTGATTCGTAAATCTTGAGTCCCATAAGACTACGAAATATGTTCATAGCAGGGCTGGTTCGTACGATCTGGACGTCTCGAGTCTACCTTAACTTGCTTGAAGATGTAGTTACTAATACACACTGTGCAGGCAACAGCTTCAATGGGCAGCAGTTCTAGTAGGCCGCAGCAAGGGCTCAAACGTGCCAAGTTGAGTGATGCGTCATCAACACTCAAGAATGCCAGAATCAAGGAAACCGCAGTTCAAAGACAGCATCCAGGAATGATTTCGGCAAGGGATCAGTCAACAGCTCACTATGGATCAGTGACATCTCTGCAAACCTCAGCCGATGGGTTACACCTCTTCAGTGCTGGTATGTCTTGCAGATCAGCCTAATTGTTTGACATTGCTCGCAGCCTCATTTAGCTTGAGTTCCAATTCCTAATTGAACTACACGATGGAACGACGAGGATGCTATAATGAATTATTTGCTATATACTGTAGACTTTATCATTTAGACGATCACTTTCGTATATGTCGTGTTTCCATATACTCAATTCGAGTGCATCACCTTGAAGAGGCTTGCAAGTTTTCTGTCTACTTTGCAATCGTTTATGACTCAAAATTGTGCCTCCTATGGTTCAGGCACAGACTCAAGAGTGCGCCTGTGGGATATAGAGTCAGGTTGCAACACTCTAGTGAACTATGAGGCAACAAGGATAAGACCCCATCAAGGAAGTCAATTAGCTGTGTCTATGGATTCCTCACTCCTATTCGTCGCATCGTCCCATTCAATTCAGGTTGTTAAATATTTCTCCACAAATCAGAATGTTTGTGATTGTTCAATAGAATTTATGTTAGTCGCTGGGTTCACTTGCCATTCACCTATATCACCATCTCTCATGTTTTGGTTCTGAGTGGCAGACTTATGATATCTGGAGTGGTCGCATGCACTCCAAATTAGTTGGACATTACGATAACGTAAATTGCTGTGCTTTTCTTCCAGAAGATCAGGTATTTTTCTGTGTCCTGGCCTTATTTTTTTAAAGAAATGGTTAAGAATAGCTGCTGTAAATTGAAGTGAAATGCCAACTATTGCAATTGTTTAATTAGTGATGCGTTGCAACAATAATGGAACAATTAAGTTGGATTAACACCTAAATTGGGCTCTGTACTGCCGTCGAGGAGGATTTTAGATAGGCGTATATGTCTGAACATCTGGTTCATCACCTACTGTTGATAAGAATTTTCACAATCCTGACTTTTCTGCAGGAGCTTTATACCGGTAGCAGTGATCGTCAGATTCTTGTTTGGTCTCCACCGAAGCAGGTTCCTGTTGAGGATCAGGTAAGTAGATACTTGATATTTCGGCAGCTTTTCATGTATCCTAATCCAGACCGCTAGTCTATAGTAAACTTGCTAATCACCACACATACAAAATCCAAATTCCTCTCCACATAAATATAGAGAGACTTGCATGTTTTGAAATTTGGCATGATTATTAAATGTCATGTTAAGATTCACCTACAGAAAACGGAATGCAAAATGATCTCTTCCTACAAATTTTATTTCAATTTAAAGGCAATGAAGTTGAAATCCAGTGAAAAATACCTTGCGTCCCTTCACCACATAGTGTGCTGTCATCAGAGTGAAAGTGTCGGTTATTGGTGCTTCTAGTTTAATTAACACAACCAAACAATCATATCAATTGATCAACCTTATCAAAGTGAACATTAAAGTTGCAAAATTGTCTTTGAACATCGTGAATATCTATCTTGAGCAGAACTATTTATAAACRTTCAACCTTCTCTAGCTTTGAACATATCACTAGAACAAAGTCCGTCATTTTTCATTCCGGAGGTCTGGACCTATGCCACTTCTCACTCAAAATGATGTAATGTATGTTTTGGAAAGTGTCATCAAACAATTACAGTAGAACCTTTCTAAGTCACCCCTCTATAAGCCGATAAACCTCTATAAATCAATGTTGTTAGACCAGTATCGGACTGAGCCATATTATAAAGGTTGTAACTAAATCTGACCCTCTTTTAGCCAATAAACCTCTGTAAATCAATATGTCAACCCGGTTCGGGGACCTATTGAGTAAAGGAGGTTCTATTGTATTGTCTCTTTTGAGGTGATAGTAATGTTAGTAGCCAAGTCGATCCCACGTTTTATCCTTTATGACTTGTTTCACTCACCACAAGGTTTATTGTTATTTCAGGGAATGTAAAGTGATGGGGTTTCACAGTAGCGTATTGAAAGACACTACATTCAAGACAAGGTGGATACAAGAATAATTAGTGACGAAGTGATGTTGCCGGTAACAGACACTTAAACAAATATTTTGTTAAAATGGCAGTATTCATACGCCATTTTTCCATTCATTTTCTAGGACTAGTATAGATTTTAGACCACATGGTTTGAAATCTAGGAGCAATATACATTTCAAACCACATGGTCTAAACTTGAAAGTGCCAAATTTGTGGCATATTGCCATTTTTAATGAAGTATTCGTTCTCAACAAATTTTCCATTTCAAACACACTCTTTAATCAAGAAGAGTCTAGTAGCTTACAAGTGACTGACTCCAAGTCTGTCAGAATCTATCTAGAATCCTCAAAGTCAACAATTACAACACTTAAACTAGTGAGCATTTACAACTTTACATACATTCCATTGCCATGAACATATAACATCAAAAAAATTGTCATTCTTCCTCTTGCAATTCAGTAGCTGACCTTTTGTTACAGCACTGACAATCAAAGCATGCATACAAACAAGTTGCTCATTTGGTGCCTTCGGAGGGCTTCTAGCTAATATAACAGGCATGGGTTGGGTTTGTGATGGACAACATTTTTGATGCAAATGCGTTTCAGCGTGTGTGAATATCTTGAGTGTCACACACTATATTTTAGTTTCTTACAACTTTCCTTCAATAGAACACAACTACTCGTTTAGTATATTTCAGTTTTCCTACAACTTTCCTCCAATAGAACACTATTGCTAGTTCATCTTGTGTGAATATCTTGAGTGTCACACAGTATATTTCAATTTCTTACAACTTTCCTCCAATAGAATAGAACTACTAGTTTAGTATATTTCAGTTTTCCTACAATTTTCCTCCAATAGAACACTACTCGTTTACTATATTTCAGTTTTCCTACAACTTTCCTGCAATAGAACACAACTGCTCCTTTACCAATGCTTTGACATTTGGTTGCTCTAATACAGTGATGACACTTGATACATGGCCACAGCAATAGGGGAAAAAATTCTTGTCCTTGCAAAATAAAAAGAAACCAGGGTCCCTTTCAGCACTTCTTAGCGGCCTTCTAGAGAGTCCAGATTTTCTCTACTAAGTGGCAAATCAGTCATCCGATCCCATCGTCCTCCTCCAAGTCGGTGATGAACCAGCTTCATCGGTACAATCGCATCCTGTAAGCAATCATGAGGTTCGCCGTCTTCCCGAAAACTGTACCCCAAAACGTCTTCACAGAGATTCCGAAGGCTGCACAACTCGCCCTCCCTTTTTCTATCATCGACAAACAGCATCGCGGTATCAATCACCCTCTTGAAATCAATCCTCAGTGACGTCAAATCGCTACACAAAGAATGTCCCACAAGAATCGTGCCGGGAGTGATTAACTCCATCACCATCGCTTGCGCATCCGCCTGTGTGAGTTTCGCTCCTCGGAGATTCTCCTCCGTAATCCCATGAATGTGTGTGAAGTAGTTGATCACTGGTCCGGCGGGTATCACGAATTCATCGATCAATGTCTTGTAATCACTCCCAACTGCACACACACGAGCAATGCAAAAGAATTTCTGACCGTCTTTTCGGCATTTCACCTTCTCGCAGTCGATTGACACCAGCTTCACTGCAGCCTGACTAGACTTACTTGCAATTGGGTCTCCTCGACTTGGATGTTTCCAACTCTCCGTCCACGATTTGAACTTGTAAATCTCCCAGAAAGAGGGATGGGATTGAGTCTCCTCCACAAGCTTCTGCTCCGAAGAATTTGCAAATGGGTGAGTTTCGTTCAGGACTAATTCTCTGGCGATGTATGTCGCCCAGTTCCTGACACGCTCTGCCAGTTGGATGTCTTTCGCTGCGGTGTAAGTTTGCACAAAAGCGGCGAGCACGTCCACGCCCTGAGATTTGTTCTTTCGAAGGTTTTGAAGCGGCGATTTCTTCAATTTCTGCACCATCATTTGAAAATCAGGATGCTGCAGTACATCAGCAAGAGTACTCCCGCTCTCCATGTTGTTCACAAGAGGCACTAAAAACTTGTGGTCGCGCATTTTGCCTTTGATTTGCGTCCATGATCTCCCGTTCACAATTCTCTTGAGAATTGTGTGATCGATATCTTTGAATTCAGCAAAACTGGGAGTGGAGTCGGCCAGATGAGGAGTTGGATCACGCATCTCGTTGCTGCTGGTCGTCATTGGTGAGCTGCAAAAAGCCCCCAAAAGAACACTTAGTAACATTAAAAACTAATTTATTTAGATTGAAAGATTCAGAGACCATGAAAAAAAAATGGAGAAAATTTATCAACTAGAAGGTCACTTAGTTTAATAAAAAGAAGAGGAATTTTCAAATGCGGCAATATAATGATGGTAGAACTCCAATCTTACTTCTTGTTGTAAACCTATGTTCTGTTGTTCTCACAACTAATCAGTCTTGGAGGAACTCTCAATGTAGACATATATCACTGTATACATAGTATGAGTATAACAAGTATTTCAAAGCAACATGTAACAATGTCCTTTGGAAAATATGTCCATGGCAATAATATATGACTCTTCTTTTTTAGTTATTCATAACTTCTTCACAACCACAAGCTACATTGAAACTCCCTCAATTGAAAAAGACATTGGATTCTATGAAGCAACTATAATTTTAATTGTCTAATTTTGAAATTCCTTTATTTTCATAGTGGTTTCATTCTACCATTTTCTTGGTTTAACTTCAAACGGACCCTATGGTAACAAAGTAGACCTATATTTGTCAATACAAAAAATTAATTGATTTGTCTCAAAAAACTTTCAACTCAATATAATTTTATTTCAATTCCAARAAAATTTAGCAATTGTTCCATAAATTAATTGAAGTCTAAAGGCCTTCATTGGTTCCCTCAAAATCTTTGAACTCCCCCAATTGAAGAGACACTAAGGGCTTCAATTTTAGTTTTATGACTTTGAAATTCTATTATTTTTGTGTTGAATTCATTCCACCATTTTGTGTGTGATTTTATTTTACCAATTTTGCCTTGAATTAATTTGAACACCATTTTAGCTCTAGTGCCTCAAAAAACCCTCTATGATCGCAAAGTGGACCTTTTGTAGTTTAGTTCATAAATCTTAAAGGTCACTCCAAAACTAGTTTGGCTAAACCAATTTAGACATAAAGGTCATTATTGGAATTTTTGCTTGAAAATTGTTCTTTAATTCTCAAATTTCTAATTTGTTTTAGTTACAACTCTAAGGCTCTATTGCATTGTATTGCTAATAGTCATGTTATTGTATCGCTATTGATTATGCCTCATTTATATATTTATTTATACTAAAATAATGCAATTGTGGGTGAAAGGGACACTCAAACTATTTGAAGCAATAATTTGGTGCCTTCATTTCATGGCTTTATAATAGTCATGCTTATGTTATGGCTTCATTTTATGGTTTTTAGTCATGAGGACTCACAATTCTACGGCCAAGTTGTGTCTATTTGTCTCTTCATACCTAGGACACCTTATATTCATCAATACAAAAAATACACTTCACCATATATAGGCCAAACCAATTCCAACCTAAAGGTCATCATTGGAATAACTGTCAAACTTGTCACTTAATTTGCTCTCATACATTCTTCTTTCAAAACCCATTTTTTTGTTGATATGAGACTTCATACAATACTTAATTAATTGACCACTCCTTGCGGTGTAATCTACAAGTATGCAATGAAAGAAACTTGACYCTCCAATTGAGCGTAGCAATGGAAAACAATTCAAGAGTGCATATGAGAATGTGATTGTCAAAGAAATCGCACACATTCAAGTGTGAGAGTGTGTGTTAGCACAATGATAAGTTTCATAAAATTCTAAGTAACCAAGATGGAGAATTTAGAATTACAAGACCAGGTACCTTGATCGTTCACTCGATTTGTAATGCAAACTAAAGCAAAATTAACGCATGTATACAAAAGTGTAAGAATGAAAATGYGAGCATGTATATAAGTAGATATCTTCCAACYATTGAAGGTGCTTATAATATAAACATCTATATTRTAGRTATTTATAACATAGTTATACAATAATTATGGAAGGTTTCTATAATGTAGACACCTATAACATAGGTGTGTAGTCTTCTAGGCTCACAGGCTCATGCTCCTAGGATCACATAATAGCAACCTTCAAGGCCAATAAATACAAAAAATTATTACTATGTATATCATCTATTAAMTCTCATAACAAAAACCTTAGTTTTGCAACCAATGATTGAATCCGGAGTCTTCATAAATTCTAAATGCTAGACTATGGATGCAACTGTTGAAAAGTTAGCGGGATTGAATGAGAGGCTCGAYGATATGTTGCTTGAATTGGGTGCATTGAAGGACTACATGCCTGATGATAAAAACCTSRAAGGTCTTCAAAATTATAACAAGCCAGTGAATTTGCCACCGTTGARAGATGATAAGAAAACGCACAACACTACAAAACATGGTCCTAATCAACAATTACATACTCATGGTAATAAAAAGACTAATCAAATAAATAAATTGTAGGAATGTATCACGTAGAATAGAGTATGATTGACATGTCTTACTTTGAATAAAACACTTCTATAAAAAAATAAATCTGTAGCAACTAAGAAAACCAATAAAGAAAATTTCAAATCTAGAATAATTTGTTTGAAATATGATATCAATCTAGAATACTTTCTTTGCTCTTTAAGGTAAAAGATATGAAAAATTGAATCTAACCATTGATTGGGATTCATATATTCTAATTATCACCTTATATCTTRTATTCTAAAATATAAACATCCAAGTTGTCACTTGGATTGTTGAAATTACTTTGTAGCAAATTTATATGATTACATTTGTGGAAATTGCCATTTAGAGAAGGATTCCAACCTTCTCAAACAAGTATTGCTTAAATATTGTATGCAATATGATGGTCATGAGGGTTGAAAAGTTTTTTCGATGAAGGACCTACAACCAACAAAAGATTAGACATTTATAGATGATGTATACAACCAAAACTAATATGCATTCATTGTCCAAGCTATGAAGTTATATGATAATAAGAGTCACAAATATAGATGACCCTTATAGTAGTTCTTTTTAGAAGGATATTCTAGAGCAAACATTTCAAGAGAATGTTTCTTTTGCAAATATAGTGCAATATTTTCAAGAGATTTTTTTTGCTCTCTTCACTTGTCMTACAAGTGGTGACTCAACAACAAAAATCTTCAAGTTGAAAGAAACATGATATAGTAGGTCCAAGCATGTACTAAAAAAGGCTATCAAGCCTATAAGATCAACTTTCTTCAATCTTGAATCTCTATACTAAAATCTCTCTCTCCATGTATACCAATACATTAAGCAAATATGACAAGCTTTTAGTTTGACGGCATACAATGGGAGAAATTATCAATGAGCACATATACAAGCCTCCAAAAAATGTGTTTTGTTGGATTTGTTTGGTCCCATGAGGTCTTTTTCTCAATGTGCTTTGTTGGATTTGTTTGCACCACTTGATATTCTCTAAACTCCGTCACTGAAATTATTTCTTAGTGAATGAACTCAAAAGTCACTGGCACAATTTCCAAAATCTTTACATTTAACAACAGAATAAGYGTAATAAGCCTCTTCTGAATACAAGGAACTGAAAAGATGCGAGTCGTATTGTAAGCACCTTCAATAGGTGCCATGAATGTACAAGAGGATCTCAGCTTACGGAGAGATTTGAATATGCTCTAATAAGGATGACATCATACAAGAAACTATCATCAATAAAGTGCAAAATACTAGCAAAACACTAGCAAGAATCTGTAACTATAAAAAAAAAAAAAAAAGTCCACCCTCTGGCATCTACGGATGCGGGTATTTCTCAACAAGGTCAAAGAGCTGGCTGCTAATACTGAACCCAAGCATGCGCAGCATGTTGTTGAKTTTTGCTTCAGGTTTTGCAACTTTGCGCGCCTTGAGCCATTCATGTACCAAAAATAGTTTGTTCATGGCAAAYAGTTCTAAAGCCTCCGGGTTGTAAACAAGCCCAAGTCGTTTGCTCATCTACATGAAGACAATGGTTCCATTAGTCAGCAACTCTATTCTCTACTTTAACCTCTCAATGCCTGAGCAAAGAAAAAAAGAAAGTTCACTTGGAAGCTAATAGTCAATTGCGGGAACCTTCAACAATATTTTTAGGGTCCGATTTCTTCTTGCTATTGGAACAGTTTGTTACCCTCCCATAAGTTTCCAAAATGATTTTATTCAAGTCTCAAGATAACGAAGTAGCAACTATTGAACATTTAGACACTTCTAGGTTGCCTCCATATGTGCAAGCTAAAGATAGAAAGTCAAAATTACTAGCTAAAAATTCGATTTTAGTGTCCTACATCATAATTTCTTCTTATAATTGGTACAGCTTGTTACATTCCTYGACACTTCCACAATGATTCATTTCAAGTCCAATAGATAGGGCAATAACCACTTTGGGCCAGTTGGGCACTCAGAAACTAAGACATCTCAACCGAAAACAGAGGTAATCCAAAAACATTCAAACCTATGCCAGCAGGAAAAGAAATAAAATAACGGATGTGGCACGTTTAAGACGACGAAGCAGCAACCAACCTGGTGAGGGACAAGCATGGCAGTATACCGAGACAACTCTCCTGCACGCCAATCCACAACAATTGGGAGCCAGGGGTATGCAGCATCCAAACGTAGGAACCACAGCCTTATATCAGGCAACTCGGAAAGCTCTCGTGGGTCCAAGGGGTCGTCGTTCTCGTAGTCCAGCACAAAACCTACAGTTCGCTCAAACAGCTCCTGCGGTTCCTCTGCCGGGTCTGCTGTGTTGTCACCTGCCAACCAAACAGTTTCCTGCAATGAGAGATAACACCACATACGATCATCACTTTGGATGTACCGGTACTAAGCATGACCCAAATTTTACTTTAGAATATACACAGGTGGGCTGCTTTGTGATGTAGGGGATCCTGAGGAGGATTCTGAGCACACTATAAGGTTTTTCCCTCCAAGCTTGATGCATTCAAAACATTATAGATAAAGACCCCAATCCCAACTTTCAAGGTGCACTTCTACGACCCTCATAATTCACAAATCCTACTCGATATGTAGGATTTGTGACAAAGCGAATAGGATTTGCGGAAAGCTGGATCTCCTACTCAGGGTTAAACAATAATTACGGTCTCGTAGGGATTGATCTCATGGACCTTTGGTTTTAGGGTTACTTATACACTAAGGTCCTCCAAAGAGACTTCGTGGATCTTGATACCCGATAGAAAGCCGATCTGCGCAGAGGGTCCTATAAATTACAACTGTCCCAAAAGTGAATCATACCCATGACAGTCATACACAGGCTAATGGCTTCCCTAAATAATATTCTGCAGAAAGCCAACCTGCTGAAAAAATTCACTCATTTCATAAAAGACCTCAGACATGACAACTGCCGACAACTAAATTGCAGACAAGTGCAGAAAAGACTGTTCACTAAGCCCATAGCGATGGAAAAATGGTGTTGTACATGCACCTTTCCCCATGATTCATGTACAGAAATGAAAATTGGAGACGGTTGTTACCTATTTGGTGCACGTATTTTCTGAAGACTTTATGGGCAGGGGAAAGGTCCAGCTGCCGGATCTGCTCCTTTGTCACCACGATGTCAATCCTTCCAGCCGTCGGAGGCGGTGCAGGAGCAACGCCCTCACCCACTGGGCACACATTACACACCACCAGCACCCACAGTCAGGACAAGGTCGTTACAATAAATGTGGATATCTTCTAATTTTTGTGCTTCACATAAACTTCTTTGATGCAAACTTCAAAAAAGTTATAGAATTTATATTTTATAACACATTTGTGTTTTGTCCAAACCCCTTGGGCTTTTAGGGGTTAAGGGCCTCTTTACATGTATCCGTGAACAAGGAAACTTCATAGGGAGTGCTACACAAAAAATAGTCTTGGCACTTTCATGGGAACCCAATTGGTGGGGAGGAACACAATAAGAAACTCGCACATAATAGATTCTCTCAAGCTTCACTAGTCTCCACCAATGAGATTGTCCACCGATATTGGTGAAACTTCTCCTTCTTCTTTCCTGCTTGTCCACCTCGCCAAGACAATAGGTTGCTCTTGTTTTGTCTTGTTGCTTGAATATGTACAATATTTGCCTACCAAACCAGCATATAAGTGCTTTTTTTAAATGATTTATTAGCCCCCTCCCTCCTCATCTTAGAATTTGAGTTGTTTGGATCTGAGTTGCAAACAATATGGGATATGTTCATATCTCGTATTCCATATCTTTATTGTACCGTATTCCATATATTGTATATGTATTTGTATTGTACCATATCCATATTGTGTCTATAATTTTGATTTGATGTCTCTCATTTTTTCTTTGGGGGGTGGTTTAATTTTCAAGAATAGCAAGTTCGCATCTTTTGAGTGGATAGTTAACCAACCTAAATTCTTCCCCCTTGGAGCAAAGATAACTTAATGCCTCCCTACATGATTGGAAGTGAAGTTACGGTAAAGGAGGTATCCCATTTCCGACCAACATCCCATTTCTGTTCCATAGGGGGCTTTACTTCCGATCAATTCAAGTGTAGGTGACAACTCACGTTTTGTTGGCCCTGCAAGAGCAACAACAATGTCCAAGAGGTGCATATTGAAAGCATGCAATGATCACAACGTGTACATTGAAAGCCTTGCATCACTTTTGTAACCATCCTATGGTTGAAAATAGGTTTGTGTACTTACCAGGAATGGGACAAATAGAATCTTCACGAAAAAAATTCATGATAATTTTGATTTTGAGAGTTTTTTTTTTAAATCATGAAATCCATCTGAAATCTATTTTTGTAGACCAAAATTTTTTTCCTAAATTTTGGGCATGCCACAGATGGGCTGAATTGTTTAAATGGTCAAAAATAGGTGATCACTGTGACAGTTATAATCTGTCAAGCATSGTTGGGTGGTTGAGAAGTTGTAACCCTAATGTCATTGGATGAATGGAAAGTTCCAACACCACACTAATGATGGTAAATAGTGTTAAATACCTACACTAATTGATTTAAAACAGCCATAAGTTTTTACTCTCAATGAATATTTTTATCAGCTATAGGTACAAAGTTTTCCCAACTATAGTACTATTAGGATCCATGAACTCTGTAAAAATATTCATGAAGAGTAAAAACTTATAGCATTTCTAAAATAGTTAGTATGGGTAACACTATTTACCATCAGTAGTGTAGTGTCATTGGATGAATGGGAAGTTTCCAGAAACACATTGGCTAGCTGCCCGAAGTTGCCATGTTGGGAGCTCCCACTTCCTGTGAAAGCAAAAGGAACTCCCTTCCCCACCGTTGGTTACCTTCCCAATGCCAAGTTATGCAGATTTGGAGGAGAGACGGAATTGAAAATAATAAGCTTACTGTACAGTACTGTACATGGCCCTTGCACAACACCTTTTCACTTGAGCACGAGTCGTCTTGCAAGGCAAGCATGTCTGCAAAGGCAAGGCAAAGGCAAGGCTGCGAGTTTCAACTCCCTGGCGACGATCCTTCATGTGGCTACCGTCAGTGGCTTCAAGTTAACTTAACGTGGTCCTTGTCTGCAAGACCACGGCAGTCCTCGACCACACGGCATGTGGGTGGAGGGAAATTCCAACCACATGCACTAAAAAAGTGAAATTAGGCTGCCTTTCCTCTACAATGGGAAGGTGTTGCCTTACCCCAAGAAAGTTACTCTCCAACTCTTATCAAAGTCAACAAAAGTTTTCTACAAATACTTTCATTTGTACACGTGAGTTCCAACTAAGGGCCTATTTGCATGAAGGACCGGATCCGATATGGAGCTCTAGGCACCAAAGCTTTGAGGTCCGGTCCAAGCTACATCATGCTTCTGGATGCAAACCCGTTCTCCAAATAAAATATTCACTTTTCTATTGGTATTTGGAATTATATGACATGCGACAACCAATGAATGAGGCGGGCCACAACGACAAATCTTGGAATAGGAGAGACAAGAAGACAAGTGGAAAATACTTTTTATGAAAATAGTAAGTCGGGTTGATGAGAAGGAGAGCGGGTTTGGAGATCCTAAATTCAAGGATGGAAGAGCCACGGAGGGATCCGAGCTCCGTTTCGGGAATTGGTTTGGCAATTCCTCATGCGAACTCCGAAGGCCTTGTTGGAGGTCCAGTCGGGTCAGGCATGCAAAGAGGCCCTAAGATAGTAGGCTCTAAAATCACCTACATCCACAAATGTACACTATGTGTACATGTTACTTTTTCATAGCCTTCAATCATGTACAAACCATGTACATTTGAGGAGGTGGGTGATTTTAGAGCCCGATTCCATTTCAACTTCAAATTTTTAGAACTAATTCCACAAAGCTCCAAAAAATATGAAATGACTTGGGTTAGATGCCAATTCTACTTGTTTTTTTAAGGAAAATTTACTAAAAAATATTTCAAGAAGATTTGCTATCCCAAAATTTTGTTTCAACTGCTAGGTGGGCGATTTTTGGACTTGTTACCTTACACCGATAACTAATTCAAAAGTAGTGCATTCTTGTAAGTAACAATAAATATTCATATAAAGTGGAATGTTGAGTAATTAGTGAGGGTCAACCTAATTTCAACTTATTTAATTTGAGTTAAGATGAGCAATCGCCATATTGGCCCCCACACTAGAATTTGCAATCGGAGCCCCCAAATTAGCTAGGGGAGGTGAAGAAATACGAAATTGACAGGGCACAAAATAGGGTGCAATTTTTATATTTATCTTTTGACAGGGACAATGAGGGGGTCAGTTCCCCGTGGCCACTGAGAATTGATGGACCCCCTTATTGCCCTGTCTAAAGATAAATGTAAAAATTTCTCCCTATTTTAAGCCGCATCAATTTTGTGATTTTCCGCCTCCCACAACTAATTTGGGGCCTTTGATTGCAAACATGAATTCAGAATTTGCAAAGTTTATCATATGTGGCAAATAAAATTAAAAAACAGTGTTTTCTACAGGGGTAAAAAATGGGGGCAAGAAGGGGGGCAATCGGCTCCCTGAGTCCCTGGCCATGGACCCCATACTGAGTAAGATACAGCCATTGTTGACCACCCGCCCAACCAATCCCAGAGCCTCAAACTGTTCCAAAATTTCAGACCTTTTAGAACTCAAGTTCAATTTTTTGGAATGAAAGATTGATTTGCCATTAAATTTTATAGCACATGCGTAAAGACTCTTTGTTCAAATGATGGAAAGTATCACAAGAATACAAGAATATRTGTGTACCTTGAAATAAGCAACTTGCCGGGTGCTCCAGGAGTATGTTTGTATCTGTTCATTATCTAGACTGTGGGTGCTGCTGGGAATGTGAGGGTATTAAAAGAGTGTCGGGAGGGAAAATGCTGAATTGCATTTCACGTGTTTGTTCGACCAGTGCATTGGGGCAACGACATTGGATGAACATCGCAAGCATATCGAAAAGGACAAAGCTCTAGCTCGCCGCTTCCAGCCGGTCATGGTATTGGAGCCTTCACAGGTAAATTTCTGAAATTTACCTCTACTCTTTTACTGGTTTATTAATCTGATAGTAGCTGTGGAGCAGCTCCTTGGAACATTTGTCACGTGTGACAACATCCATCTACAGATTCTCAACAAATGTGGATCTTATACCTTTTCGATTATCGAATTACAAATCTATGCACATTTAGAAGAGAAATTGATGAAGACTCTACAGCGAGATAACTAGGGTGTGGTACTGTCTTATCGGATAACTCTTTTAAGCTGAGATGGCTTACAGGTCATTCCTTAACGGTGGTCAATTGGAAATGTCGCAGGAGGATGCAGTGACAATCTTGATGGGCTTGCGCAGTAGATATGAAGAGCATCATAGATGCCACATAACCAGCGAAGCAGTGGAGGCTGCTGTGTACTTATCTTCCCGGTACATTGCTGATCGTTTCTTGCCTGATAAGGCTATAGATCTTTTGGATGAAGCGGGCAGTCGAGCTCGGATTAACTCTTATAGGAAGAGGAAAGAGTTACAAACAAGCATTTTGACAAAGTCTCCTAGTGAGTATTGGCAAGAGATTCGTGCCGTTCAGGCTTCTCAAGAAACGGTAATTAGCTTGTTTCTAAAATTTCTCCCTTTGTACATTTTTCAGTTTGATTTTTCTCTTTTTTTGATGTTGCATGTGTATGTGAAGAGATTTGTCATGATTGACTGCAATTGATATCTTCACTTCGGTAAAGTAAGTTTTGTGGCTGAATTAATGCCGATGGAGAGTTCCATGTGTCGTTGATATTATCATCGTTAATACTTATCTTGATGTAATCACAGGCTTTGGTCACTGCTACGGGAAGCACCGACTCCTTGATACAAGATTCATCGAGCTTGTCAACGAAGGAATCAAGGGGCGCTGAAGCGGATAGTGATACCTTGTCTGTTCCAGATAACGATACTTTGGATGCAAGCATTGTCAGTGACGATGAAGAGTTTGCTGAAGGGTATTTTCCATAATCCAACGCGCATTTTTGATAAAGATTATTTGATTCTGGTATTTCATGTGAAAATTCACGTCTTAAGTAGCGAATGCCAAAATAGTGACGAGCATAAGCGTGTTAGAAATTGAATTTTTTATACTGTTAGAAGTCCTTTAGATTCTCATTCATTCAAGTTCTAAATGTTTAGTAGTACCGGTATTCTTCACTTTGCTTATGTTTTATGATTGCAGCTACTTAATGAAGGTGTTTGTGCTTGCAGACCTGTTGTCGTTGGACCAGCAGAAATTGCAGCTGTGGCATCCATGTGGTCTGGTATTCCGGTTGAACAGTTAACAAGCGACGAACAAATGAAATTGATGAACTTAGAAAAACTTCTCCAGACGCGTGTTGTCGGCCAAGATGATGCAGTTAACGCAATATCAAGGGCTGTACGGAGGGCTCGTGTGGGCTTGAAGGATCCCAATCGGCCTATTGCTGCCATGCTTTTTTGTGGTCCTACAGGAGTTGGAAAGACAGAGCTTACGAAGGCTTTGGCCCAACACTATTTTGGATCGGTGAGTGTTTGTGGAATATGTGGCCAGTGTTATGGAATATTTGGGATACATGCAATACTCATTCTCTTACACATGATTTTTTGCTCTTATTTCCTAGTTGTCTACGTAACTGAATAAAACTTTCTTGGCTTTGCAGGAAGAGTCCATGATCCGTCTGGATATGAGTGAGTACATGGAGAGGCACACCGTCAGCAAGCTTGTTGGGTCTCCTCCTGGTTATGTAGGATATGGCGAAGGTGGTGTACTTACTGAAGCTGTGCGCCGTCGCCAATTTACAGTGATTCTTATGGATGAAATAGAGAAAGCTCACCCTGATGTTTTCAACATGCTACTTCAGATTTTTGAAGACGGACACCTCACTGATTCCCAGGGTCGGAAGGTGTCCTTCAAGAATGTTTTGATTGTCATGACATCTAATGTGGGTTCTTCACAAATTGCCAAAGGAGGTAGTAACCGAATTGGATTCTACTACTCCGATGAAGCAGATGGTGGCAAGTACTCACAGTTGAAGGAACTTGTTATGGATGAACTAAAAGGCTACTTCAGGCCTGAGTTGCTGAACAGACTGGATGAAGTCGTTGTGTTCAGGTCGTTGGAGAAATCACAGGTATGAATTTTCTTCGTTTTTCCGTGGCATTTTTCTTTACCTATCATTTCAGGATTTTAGTTGCAGTCTTTGGAAAATGGTCAAGCCTTCAATGTCTGCTTGTCATGGCGGACCGTTAGTTACAGGTTTGTGTAGTGCGGCTTTCTGGTTTCACTTGATATTTGGAGTCTTTCC
>VACF01000345.1:0-43819 GCA_006891605.1 Pleurozium schreberi | reverse complement strand
ACATGTGCTTACTTGTGTCGAATCCTGTGTTAAGTTCGCCTGTCACTCCTGAGCACCACACTCTGAAATRATTAGATGTCACCAACAATTGTGAGATGTTTGAGTCAAGGCCATGCAAAAATCATCATAAAAAATCCAAAATTGAACCATGACACCTTGGACCAAGAACTTATGGTTTTAAAATGACCGCTTCGACTTATAATATTGTGAAAAGCATGATTCACCAGAATCGATGAAGGACTTTCCASGTATTGGCCACAAAATAAATAAAATTAGACAAGAGGAAGTCTCCTCATGACCGACTCATAAATGTTGAAAACACATGAGCATAATTTGGGCTTCGTGCTCCTTTTAGGATTAAAACTAGGTTACGAATATGAGGTAAGCTGGCGTTGAAATTCCTGTAATACAACCACGGATATTTAGAATATATGAAATTCCAAATCATAGAAGAGTACCTCTCTTCACAAACAGGTTCTTCTTGGCCATTTCGGCTCGCAATACAGAATTTGTATCCCCATCGAAAACCAAGTTCTGAATCCAGACACAYAGATTTAAGTGTGGGTTGAGATGATTGGTTGGTTGAATAAAACTCTATGGGTTATCACGAGAGAACAAAAGCCACTAGATGACTGCTATATAGACAGTCATACGTCCCAATRACCTATAGTGCCTTATCAAGGAGCAGGTGATAATCGCCATCTCAGAGCCTCAATCTAGTATGCCGTGTACACAGATTCCTAAGCCCCAGGCAAYGGACATGCATAAACCAAAGTCACAAGGTCAGACAATGACATTTTCAAAACGGCATGGAGATATTGCGTGATTCTTTACCCACCTGAAGAGCATCGCGTGCAGCCACGGCCATGCTAGCTGAGGAAAATAGCGCAAAACCCATAGGCTGGTCACACTTGAAATTCATCTGTGASGCTTCATAACCTGGCCACCACCGCAGCAGGTTTTGTAGCTCTCGTTCTTTTACATCCGGAGGGAAACCTAAGACAAAAATAGTACGTACCTATCCAAACCAACAACAATCACCACGGCATTCAAACGATAATCAGTCTGAACCGGTTAACCCGCATAAATCTAACCGCCTATCTAATYGAAYAGTAATCCGACGTGCAYTCTCTTACAAAAAAGTTGCAATCATGTTTGCATTCGCAACATTCCATTCGCAACTCCACCAACACCTCCAACAAATGCAGCATGGACGTCACAGGCAAATACACCACTCCGTGATCATGGAGCCGTGTATTTACATGAGGTGGCATTGCAAAAGCTCAACAACTCAGCACTGGATTTCTGTAACAATGACTCGAAAGATGCRTCTTGCATTTCAAGCGTTCTAAAACAGTTGATTTTTTAACATAGTTCTTCAGTATCCGAAAAACTGATTTAAAATGAGCTTCAGATGCAATCTTCTGAGAGTCCTCAACACCAGCGTCCCCAGTTTTGCAAGTGGAAGAATCATCTTGCGCTAGAAACTCCGACACAACTCTACCCCTAGTTTCACAATCAACTCACCCCCTGTTCAATCAATTGCTCCAACGCATTGGATACGCTCGGAGAAATTCCCCACTCATTCTCCAGAAATGTAGCACAAGCTCAATTCCCAGAAAAAACCCTAACAACAGATTACCACGACGAAATTCTCAAAGATCAGGGTGACATTGAATGCTGCTCGGTATAACAAGATTGATTGCAGAAGAGCTTATTTCCCGCTCTAAGTTTTCCCGATTGCAATAATCAAAGGACACCGACTGATCTCTCGCTCGCTCGCTCGCTCACTGCATTCCCAAGCAGACTCTGGAACATATCGCACCAAAAAACAGAACAMTTGCCAAAACCCCAAACCCTAGAAAAGCCTGCGATCGAAGTTTGCCGATGGACGAAGAAGTGAGCACGATCAACAGACTTTGAAATAGAGTGTCGCAGGCGAAATGGGAATGAGAACTATAGAATTCGTGATTGCTACTCCATCTCGAGATGGCGGGTGACTTTCGGCAGCAAATCCCCGAAACTTCTGCATGTTGTGGGTCTCCCTTTGCGACCGTGGGRGAGAAGCAATCCTGGCAGTGGACAATATTTTCCTGTCGAAGTGCAAGTTCACATATTTTGAGATTACTAAAATTGGAACTACGGTAAACTACCCCCATTACGGATAAATTAGGAGCAAGACCATAGTGGGCAAAATTGCAACGGTCGTGTACATTAGAGAACTTGATTGTACACCAACATTACAATTTTGCCCATAGTAGGCTTGCTCCCATTTGGTCTATTATGGGGTAGTTTATCTTAGTGTGCCCTGTGCGGTTGTTACAACCAAAATCAAAGTAAAAGTCATTTTCAAATTTTTGAAGGCCCTAGCATAACATTCTTCATTGACCCTTGGTCCTCCCCCAAGCTGGAGGTATAATGCCCTTCTAGATACCTGGGAAGAGAAACAAGGTTATAATCCATTGGCTGGCAGGTTGGGAGAGAGTGGGTGTCAAACAGTCTGATTGGTTGGGAGAGAGTGGGTGTCAAACAGTCTGATTGGTTGGGAGAGAGTGGGTGTCAAACAGTCTGATTGGTTGGGAGAGAGTGGGTGTCAGACAATCTGATTGGTTGGGAGAGAGTGGGTGTCAGACAATCTGATTGGTTGGGAGAGAGTGGGAGTCAGACAGTCTGATTGGTTGGGGGGGGCCAGATTTTGAGGAGCAAAAGGGACCCCTCCAATGAAGGTTGAGAATGTTATGTAGAAACTTCAAAATTCGATAATTTCCAAGTTGTAGGTCCAGGTGTTACAAAACCAAGCCCGTATACCCCTCCTAGGTGAGAGCTTTCCAATGGTATCATGAATGCAATTGGGGGAAGCATGGTCGGGGAGATTTCAATATAACAAACAAAACGGACAAGAGAGACAATCTAACTTAACGTATGGATGATTATTCAACAAACATGGGCCTACATGACATTGATTTGTGCATGTGACACTAATTTGTCGAAGTCATATTGTTTTGAATGAAGGCATGTTGTAAGATTATCAAAACAAAATATCACCAAAAATCTACCAAAATATAATTTTGGGATGACACTACTTTCCTAAGACTTTTATTTTCAAAACATATTTTCAATAAATCTTGTCATTGCAAGCTAGATGGCATGAGATTTGTTACCCATCTTCATAATTTTTGGATTATTTTGAAGATCATCTTGTTGGAAATCATTTTATTGGCTATTGTAGTAATTTTATGTTTATTTTGTAAAATTTTAAACTAGTCTTTGAAGTCCAATGGCACTGTGAAAGTCAAATCATTTCTTAAGTAGTTTGAGCTAATGATTGGAGTATAATAACATTCAAATCTCTTGAGAAATTCATCTGTAGAAATCTATGGAGATGTACAATACAATTCTTATAGTTGAATGTAGCAACAATTCATTATGTTTGGACAAAGATAACTCCAATGTTTCACATCTTTTAATTGATTGAGAAAACCACATATTGTTTGGATTCTAAGAAGTCAAGATTGCTAGTGGAAGTGCTTTCGAATGTTGTTTGAATTTATAATTGTGCAAAATTAAGAGTTGTTCACTCAAATCAAAATGTATAGTTCTTAGTCTATTGTATTTGGATTATATGGATTTAAAGTTTCCACCATTATTTCTCACATTTGTAGTTTTTATTAAAAAGAAATTTGAATTTTTTTGCCAATAGCAACAAGACAAACCACTTTTTGTGCCTATCACAAGCAGGTTCACCTTATGCTCTAGAAATTATCTTTAATCTTTGTTTACTTAAATTTTAGAGACAACTTTTTATATTCTTTTTTGGGAATGCATTATAGATAACATTTTACTAATTTTTTTATGTGTATTTTTAATTTAATTTTTCAAAAGTTGATACTATTCTAAGCATTATCTTCATCTAGTACAAAATAAACAAGCGTTCCTTATAGTAGAGGTATTTTTGTATTAGAAAATACCT
Organism: Pleurozium schreberi; assembly: GCA_006891605.1. NCBI lineage: Eukaryota > Viridiplantae > Streptophyta > Bryopsida > Hypnales > Hylocomiaceae > Pleurozium > Pleurozium schreberi. The sequence continues at coordinate 39,849 of VACF01000345.1, read as the reverse complement.
AAATTTGTATCCCTACATATTTTTACTTCTTGTCAAAGATACTAATATTTAAAACCTACATTAATTTAAAATAGCGCAATTTTGAAAAATGGAAATAACAAATTTGGGTGCCGATCTCAAATATCGTTAAGTCAATGTTGTATATTATTGAACTGAAATTATAATATTTAATAGATATTCTACCTTCAAAACACATTTTTTGCAACCATCCAACATTGAGAGTTTAATATTGTACGTATCTCAAAGTGTTCAATCTAAGAATTGGAATCAATTATAAATGATTAAAAATTGGGATTAATTTTAAATAATTCATCCCTAAAGAACCAAATGTCCTTTAAACGTATGCAAGGAATCTCGAGCAGGTTCCTACAAAGTCATTTTCTGTCTGACGTTTATGAAATATGGACACAATGTATAACTATGTATCCTCTTTTGAAAATCTATTTTTTTTAATTCAGTGCGTGGATCAAAAGTTATGCTATCTTCAACTTTGCGGGCAACATGTGCAAAATTCTACCTATGATTTTGAAATATGGCAAATATGTAGCTTACATGATATAAGATGCAAGTGGGTGATTGCAAGAAACACCTGTCGATTTTGTTGCGTTTGGCTGATTTTTTTGAGAGTACTTTAAAATTAGAAAATTAATTTAAAAATTTTAAAAAAAATATGACTAATATATATACCTTTAAGAAGAACATACCCTAGGAAGGAAAAGTGTAGGAAAATTCTCTAAGTAGGAGAACTTGAAAAGTACCAAGTCTTAAGAAAATACATACTTTGATATTTTAATTAGTAAAAAATAGGATAAAATTTTCAAAAATAAAATAAAAATTGGCCATTTGAAAAAACTTTATGTGGATGTCACCTCTAACAAACCTCTAATGAACACAAAGGTGGATTTACTCTGGTTTCAGATTGCCATTAAATTTTTACATGTTATTGTGCAGTTGACTTGCCAGACAACTCTGTTAGTGCGCCATAAGGCTGTAAAGAATCCACGCTGRAAGTTTATCTTGAGTGAAGAACTTCAATCTGTTTCATAATCTTTGAAGGCGTGCTCAACAGGTCATGGAAGTAGTGAGCCTATTTTGACATCTTTTTGGTTATACAGTATCTGCTTTCTAGTAGGGGAAACGCAAGAATGTGCTATGCAACAATGATTTTTTCTATTTTCAGAAAAGTGATCTCAAATTTGATTTCAAATGTGCGGAATTAGAGATGAGGCACGAATTTGGATTAGCGGCATATAACGGGCAAATTTTTTTAGCCATGCTTGTAGCCCGAGGCGGTTCTCATCGATTTTAAGTCACCCACTTATAATGCCAGTGCTATTCACGAACAGGAAACAAATCATTTCTACTCGTCTGTACTCAATGGTATTCCCATGAAGTACATTATGGATTCAATACGCATAATTTCAGCAGTAATATGAGAAGCCAACTGTCCCGTGCCATGAAGCTCAAGTAAGTAACGTTCTTGACATATCCCAGTAGAACAAGATTTCTGAAACGGACAAATCTATTCGATTAAGGTAAAGTACCACCAGTGTACATAAAACACCAACCTTCTGGAGTTGAAAATTCTCTTTAACAAAATGTTAAAACCTACGTAGCACACCATTATCTTCTTGATCTAACCAATACCAGTAGAAATTCACCTCCACACAAAATTGCAAAGATTCCAAGGAAGAATCGGAACAGAAACTTCAGGGAGGCTCTTCTGCAGCCAATTTAAGATAGCCTGTGGAGAGCAGGACGTCGATCGACTGTCACCGCTGGAGTGGTTGTTGCGTCGACTGTCCAAATCCTTGTGAACTAAAGTATGCCATGTACACAAACCCTAAGCCCTAAAAATTCCGAACTAGCAACAGAAGCTCCAGAGAAGCTCTTCTGCAGTCAATTCACGGGTTCCTGTGAAGAGAAGGACGTTGATTGTCACCATTGGAGTAGCTGCGTGTCGACTGTCCAAATCCTTGCGAACTGAAGTATGCCATATACATAAACCCTGAACCCTAAACAAACCGCACCATACAGAATGGGAATAGAGGCAACAGAGAGATTCTTCTATAGCCAATTTAAAAAACACTCAAAACTGTCATTTCTATGGCAAAGAGTAAAAAAAATCTGAAATTGTTTTCTTGCAAACCTAACCGTAGTATCTTACACCTAACTAGTATGAGGATGTGCGTAAAAAAATTCAGAATTTTTGACCTCACATATTGCAAGATATCTACGTTTAAAGTGAAAAGAACAGGTTTTGCAGCACATTGCTAGACTAGATTATTTGACTTGGAACCTTCTTAACTTTAATTTTTTTTCACTATAGAGTTTTGAGCTTTAAATCTTTCTTGTGGAGAATTGAATTGAGAATCTAGGCGAGAAAAAAAAATTAAAAAATAACTTAATTTTTATTCTTTAAAAAATTGTTAAATAGGAGTAGGTCCAAGATAGAAGGAAAATCTATATTATTAATATCTCTAAGGTGGAATTCAAATGCACTAATCCCAATGGTGAGATTGTTCTAGCATTCAAACTAAACCATGTGGAACATTTTTTTTCTTAAAATTGTAAAAATTGCATTCAGAAATGAGAAAAAAATTCAAAAAAAAAATTCAAATTTTTGAAACCTTTTTTTGCTACCCCTCTCTCCCCTTCTACCTTGTGTTGACTTGTTTTGGGCATAACTTTTGTTCCTTGGCATCGATTGAGAAAAAAATTATATTCCCATGAAGTTAATTAGTTTTTCTATCATCAAAAAAAGTTTCAAAAAATTAGGACAAAAATTGAGATCATAGGTACATGCCCAAAATCTACCTTGTCCCCCAAAGGGACAAATGGACCTTTAGGGGTTAAATATGGAATGCTTGTCTTGAAACCCTAAATATGATCCATGGTTGGTCTTGGAAGTGATTGAGAAAGAATTTGTCTGTTGTTTAAGCAAGAATAAATCTCCCATGATGTGTTAGAAAGGTTTTTACGTATAGAATTGTGGGTAGAAAAGGGGTATTTCAACGTTTTGATTTTTTATTAATTAAGAATAGTGAAATAAAAAGAACTAAAAATTGGAAATTGATAAGGACTTCATGGTGATGATGTTTCACCAAAACAAAGAACTTGAAACCCTTTTCAATGTTCAAAAGTGTGCATGCCATGGAGCTTTTTGGCCTACTTGATCAAACATAGAGATTGAACATAAATAATGTATTTTTTGATGCTCCTTATATGGAACATGCTTAACTAGTGTGGGAATAGACCACCAAAAATTTCAACTCTGTATCATTAAATTTGGGTTCTCCCTAGTACTGCAAACAAAAAGAACATGAAAGTGTAACAAAATAGAGAAATTGACTTTTAAATATAAAATGATTTTTTAAATTTCTGAAAAATAAGGGATACAATAACAGCAAAAAAGCTGTATAAATAAATTTTTTGTTTGAGGCATTGGGTTCATAATCCAAAAGTTATAGTGGAAGACAAAATTTAGGAAAAGGGTCTAAAAACGGCAAGTCTTTCATGCAATCACCCAATTTTGAATGCTCTTAAAGAAATGAAGAAGGTGAATGTAGAATTCCAAAATACAACACTAAATCCACTCATCAATCTCCAAGAATTACAACGACATGAATTGTTGTTGGCATATGATACATTTTTAGAAGGAATTAATCGGCATCAATATGCATTGAATTTGCTTACGGAGACTGAAACCAATTATAGTGTTATTTTAAAAGTGACTAATTTAGCAGATGAAATAATTGATGCTATAAGAAAAAATCATGATTTTCATGATTTCAAAAATTGGAAGCATGCCTTGCTATGATGACAATTGAGCCCTTACTAGTTTCTCCTGTCTAGGATGCAGACAATGCACTTAATTCTTTAGTTACAAAATGTTCATAAAGAGCCGAGTGACTTGCTAGTGTTTGCTTTGACAGAGTTTGATTCTTCATTGAAGACAAGTGCTCCAAATGTAGAGTATCTGAGTTTTATAGTGCTTGTGAATTACCGTTAGTGTAGCACTGTAATCAGGAGCTATAATTTTTGCAATAAATTCTTTAATGTGTAGTTGATATTTCATCTATGCAATTTTCCAATTTCATCCACTTTGGTAGGTGTATGATTTTGTTTAATTTACAAATTATCATTTTGTTTGATTTTATCCAGATGTGCAAACATTTCATCCAATGGATTAGCAAAATTCATCCAATTGCATGACAAACTTCATTTGATAATTCCATGACATATTGACATTCATCCAAAATTGACCAAAAATTGATCCATTTTACTTCATTTCATCCACTTCCATGATAGAGGTCATCCAATATTTCAACGTAATTCATCCACAATTGACAAAAACTCATCCTAAATCCGCCTGAAATCCATCCATACTGCTACTAGTGAAATTTGGCGGACTTAAAAGCGTACAAAATGGAGTAGGGGGGTAAAGTTTTGCACCCCCAATCAATGCTAGGGGGGACTAAGAACATTCCCACCCGTCCTGGCCTTTGCAGGCAGTTTGGGATGATTGTTATGTAGGCCGGTTGCCCTCAAGGCCGGAGTGCCTCGCCCATGACCAAGGCCTAAAAGCCGGCCTCCCTCCGAATTTCATGGAGGATTTCAAGGGAGGGCTTCAAGTAGTGCATTTGATTGGACGCTTTAGTGGGAGGATTTATAGCATTTTGTCTCACTATGTTTTAGAGGCCGGTGTTTGAATTTGACTTTTAGGTTGTGAGGACGTTTCTTGTCCCCTGTGACGTTCAAGGGTTAACCGGCAACATCTTAGCTTCCTCAACCTCATGGTGGACTGTTTCGTGACACTGGACACATACAAATGGAGAACGTGCTTCTCCTGTAGACAATATAAGGTAAATCCTGTAGACAATATAAGGTAATGTACCTCATTATGGACCAAATGGAAGCAAGCCCATTGTGAGCAAAATTGTAACAATGATGTACATTTCAGAATTTGAATATACACCACCTTTACAATTTTGCCCACAATGGGCTTGCTCCCATCTTGTCCATAATGGGGTTGTTTACCTTATGTTACCATGGTGAGTGTGACCCATGGACATGGTGTTTGGTGTTCCTCATGATATTCAATCATGCAGATTATATATAGGCTAAAATATTCTCTAAAATTGGAAAAAATCATGCCGTAAGTTTGGAGGATTACGTAAAGGGCAATGCCCAAGGAAGAGGGCATTTCGTGATATAAAGGGCAAACGAGGACCTGGCGGAGGTTAGAATGGTTGCTACTAGGTTGAAAAGTCCCAAGTTTCATAATTTCGAAGAAGACTACCTCGTAGTTTGCAAAAAGATTCATTATTTCACAATTCAAAGGACACTTTTGGATTACCATTGTAAACATGTAGTAAGGGAGTTGAAAGATTGAAATGGATGAGAATATTCTCCCCCACGGACAACAATGAGAAGCTATATATTTTTGCTTTGACCACCTATGATGTGTATTTTTTTACTAAAAACTGAGTTGACCAAAATGCAGTGAAAAAATCTCTGATTTCCTATCCTATTGCAAAAAAAGAAATTTGTGARTCCAATCTGGCAGAATTTGTGCAACAGCCAAAAGGATGAGAATGGTCCACTCTTCACAAATTGCTTGCAAATGGCTGAAGTTCTCTTTGGACTGAAGACCTGTTTTTCGCCATGGGAGACTCCAAATTCATCACCTGCAACTTTGGAAACGACAAACAATTGAGTGTTGAATGGAAGTCCAGGCCATTATTATTAGGCTTGTATAGTATTTGATGAGTGTCAACAGTGTACAAAAGAAACATGGGGCAAAGTAATAATCCAACGCCAAATCATGGGAGCATACATCATGCAACAACAACAAATTCAAAAATAGGGTTTATCATTTCTCAATTCCCTATCCCCATCCAATTCAGGGAATTGGGAGGCCCCCTTCCCCCAAATGTGGAGATACAAGATGCTCGTGGGGAGGGGTTCTTCCCTATCCGGATGAAAACCATCTAATTTAGGGATAGGAAAGTCGCTAGTGGGCATCATGCTCTAAGAGCAACCCCACCAGTGAGTTCCTTATCCCTAAAAATTTAGGGAGAGGACCTCAAGTACAGACATGGATACGGAACTTTCACCGCACCAAGCTTTTCCGCATTATGTATCCCTAAATTTTACAAAACTCTCCAAAAGTTGCGCCCCAGTTCTCTATCCCGAGCCTCATTTGCAGGATTTGCTAGGTCTCATCTGTATATGAGGTCTTGAAATAAAGTAGGGAAAGGGATACGGAAGACCTGGTGGGCATCTGGTGGGCATCATGCTCTGATGTGGATATGGGATAGTCTTCACATTCATGAGGAGAACCCTAACTCCAGCTGATACCTCCAAGACCGGTCAGCACAATAGCAAGAGGGTCTTCGTTACAGGATTGGCGGTGTTTTGACGGAATGCGCACTTTTGACACTGGAGACCAGAAAATTGCGCAGTGGCGACTTGAATGCGATAATCGCAACCCGTCCGAGGAGATCACTGTCTTTGCTTGTGGTTGGCACTTGGCAGTGCTCGGATCGAGACACGGTTGTATCCGCGAAACTTCAATTGCATCGTGGTTTGTGAGTAAAGTAAGTCCCAAGGAAACTCTGTTGAGCGACGGTTTAGGTCTCCCATTGACATCGGCTTCTCTTTCCGCGTTTTTGTGATTGACTGGAAAAATCACGGTTTCAGTCAAGAGGTTGGGCACAAGAATAAATTGTTGAATCACCGTTCTAGTTCACTTATTATAGTTTTGTTTTCCAGGCTTCTTGAAGAGATTCAACGATGTTTTTGTAATTGAAGCATGACATTTTCGCTGTGAGAGAGGACAGCTCTCTCCTTCCTGATTTCGTCCCCTCGTCCGCTCCTGATTTCTTTGGATCGTCTCTTCCACAGCTGAGATCTGCATGGTTTGTAATCTGGCCACTTGATGTCGTTTCTCCTGTCCTGTGATTTTCGATGAGGTTTCAAGTTCGAAGATTACAATTTATTGAGGTAGAAACATACTGTAGCCAGACTGAGGGAAATTTACTTACACACTGACACATCCATCATCATCGTCCCTTTCTTTCGTCATTACTAGCTGTGCAGTTTGATTTTGTTGCCTCTGCTTGCTCTCTATTTTTCGCAATCTCAAGATGAAATTGGCCATGTCAGCACTGGCCATGGCATGCGCCCTGTCGACGTTAACCATGGCCTTGGCGATGACGAGCAGTGACAAAGACCTCGCGGTCGACTCGTACAACAACGCTTTCTACGTCGAGCCCTCCAACGATCTCGGCTACTACGTCGTGGATACGCAACGCGGCGTCCCGGGGCAAACGAATTTCTGGCAAACGTGCGAGCAGATCGAAGCGCTCGAGGATGCGTACGAGCGCACCCAGAACCCCACTTATAATGGCATGATTACCAACCTCGTCCACGGGCTCAACCAAATCGTGAGCGGCACCCAAGATTGGGCGTCGTGAAACAAATTTAACGACGACATCATGTGGGGTGTGATCGCGCTGGCCCGCGCTTACGAGATGACGGGCAACCCCGATTTCCTCTCGCAGGCGCAGCTCCAGTTCAATGCGGTCTGGAGCCGCGGGTGGGACACGGCGTTGGGCGGCGGGCTCTGGTGGAACACGGATAACCAAACTAAAAACGCCTGTGTCAACTTCCCGGCCACCATCGCCGCGATGTACCTCGCGCGCAACACGCAGAACACGGGATACCGCGCGCAAGCGCAGGAGCTTTGGACGTGGTCGCGCGCAAATCTCTAYGACGCGGCCACGGGTCGTGTGATCGACCACTTGGAAGTCGACGGCACGCCCGCGCCGGAGAGTTGGTCCTTCACGTACAACCAAGGCACGTTCATCGGTGCTGCGTATTTGCTCTTCCAGGACACCGCGACGCCCAGCTWCGCCACCGACTGCGAGCTCGCTGCCGCCTGGACCAAAGCACATCTCACGGACCCGGTCTCYGGTATCCTCAAGGAAAACGGCGACAAATCCTCCAGCGATGGCGGAGGCGATGGACCCGGATTCAAGGGCATTTTCTCTCGTTGGTGCAGCGTTTACGCGCGGGGACAAAACAAGGGCGAGCTCAAAACGTGGCTCACCGAAAACGCCGACGCCGCCTGGACGTTTCGGAATTCGCACGGTGTCACCTGGGCGCAGTGGTGGCATCGCACCCCGGATTCCGGCGTCTCCTCGTGGGAGTGTTCTAGCGGCCTCGCCATCACCCAAAACGCACCCTAGCGCGGGACACACACGGACACACCCGTAGCGCCTAAAACCCAAAAGCCGAAACCTCTAAAGATAGCCCGCCCGCCCGAATCTGCTTTGCCTCTTTGGCAAATTTAAGTGGTTATGGCGAGTTGGCGACTCTGAGAATTGCACAGGGTACGGAACGCCCAAACTAGCCAGGGGCCGAAATGCGCCGCTCGATCAGAGGTTCAGCTCCTGTAAAATGCATTCTCTTAATCAATGTACCAAGCGTCAAAGAAGCGATTCTAGAACATACTTTGACTTCATAACTTTTGCATACAGTATCCAAATATCGCATTCATTTGTGCTTTGCAATCCTCTTTCATTTGCCAACGAGAACATCAAACAAACTGGATCACTGTAATAAGAGGAATTCTGCTCAGCAGTGATTCCCGGTGTCCCTACCTTTAAGGGTCATTGGATCCATCACCAACAAAGGCATACGATTTTGAAGAATCGTCCGCCACCCCAAGGAACGGGGTCCAGCTTTCCGAGCTCGCCCGGGATTTGAACAACCCCTCCACCTGCTCGAATGACAGACCCTTGGTYTCGGGAACATAGCACAGCACAAACAGGAGTGCCAAAACAGCCAGGCCCGCAAATAATAGAAATGTGAAGGAGGTGCCCAAGGCATCCGTCAAGGTGAGGAACGTCTGCGCCACAAGGAAGTTGGAGAACCAGTTGGCTGTGGCAGCGATGCCTCCACACACTCCCCTGTCCTGCAATGCATAAATCTCGCTGTTGATGGTCCAGGGCACAGGTCCCATCCCTGGCGCAAACGTCAACAAGTAGAGCACCAGTCCTAGTAATGCCAGCCATCCGTAGTCACTGGGACAGCCTCGTGTGAACCATGCGCGAGCCAGGTTTTCGCATTCGAATTCCGCGGTGTCGGTGTACACAAAACAACTCCCTGGTTGCATCTGGAAACCACCGTCGCATTCAACGCAAAAGATCATGTTATTCCATGTACAAAATTCCAGTGTCACCTGTTTACTAATAGATGACACCTAGAATTGGTAGCCGGACGAAAAAACACTGGAGAATACAAAACCATTTGGGACTTGAAGGGCAGAAAATCAACACTTGGGACGCTTGTTACCAACATCAACTCATCTGTTCACATACTTGATTAARATTATTAGCAAGTGGGGACACAAGAGGTGTGGTAGAACTCGTTAAAATGGCACAAACAGTATCCTAGGATACTTCAGAAATAAAAAGTATTGCCCAGGTAATTAGTTTCCTTCGATGCATGCGATYAGCAATGGAAAAAAATCAATTATGGAAAAGCRKAGTAAATAAAATAGTACCTCGTTGCTGGAAGCTGCACAGAAGGCACATTTGGCTTGCAAACACCCCGTGCACGTCGCTGGGAACTCGAACTTGGTCGACGCGTTTCCTGAGAAAGGGTAAGGAAAAGCMGGGCAAGTGCTCTTGGACTGTGAAGTCCAGCTGATGTCGGGGGAGCTTGAACTGGTGACATGAAAAGCTGCCGACAGAACACAAAGCGCTGTGATCACACCGATCAAGCTGAGGATCGCCAGCCGTCTCCTMCCACAGCGGTCGATGAGGAAGATGCCTGCCACGGTGCCCACGGCGTTCATGGCTGCCACCCCTGCCGAGAGTAACAAGGCTGTCTCGTGGGATGCATATCCTGCAAGCTCGATGATAGACGGGCTGTAGTACATCACTGTATTGATCCCTACCAGCTGCTGGAAAATCTGCAATTTATTAATCCAGTCATAAGAAAAAGAGGATGATTAGTATGGAGACAAACTTCTTCATGAATGAAATAGACSTTTGCTTATTAATTACCAAATTCGATCCCGGAGTTCCATTCAATTCACAAGAAGTTCACCATTCAGTGTCAAGACTTATCCATCATATACTCATCAAGGTTCAGTGTCAAGATTCGGAGTATGTTACGTAGAAACAAGGTAAACATACGTAACGAATATGTATCATACACTTGAGAAGGCATCTTTTATCATGTAGTACACGTGTCATTATGCAAACCCAAAGTTCTTCTAGGATAGTGAGTGCAGGGAACGAAGAGACTTGGGATCCAAGTGATATTAGAATTGTCAAAATTGTATTTGACTTGGATTCAGAAGCATGGAACGTAGACTAAAAAATGGTGTGATTACCTGAATGCCCACGCCTGCGGTAAGAGCCATTCGTTTCTCCTTGGTGGCAAGGATGTCACGAATACTGGTTCTCTGTACTTGGGTGCCTTYTTGATGCCACTCCGATTCGGCGGCTGCGACTTCTTCATATGCTGCACTTCCTTCCCCCGTTGGATACAATCTTTCTAGCACAGAAACTGCTTCATCGAATCTTTTCTGAAATAGTTACAATTGATAATGAGAAAAAGACGTGACATGAGCAAAGCCTGGCAACCACAGTCTCATAAGTTGAGAATAGCTTTAAAAGACTTCATTTTCATAACCTCGATGTTAATATGTTATTTTCAAGATGCAAATACATCATTCATTTGAAAAGACGGGAACACTCACTGTTTGAGACCCGTTTCATTGGTACTACTGACACTGAACCGATCACATAGAAACATTTCTTGTTCCACCATGATCTGCAATCTGCAAGTTGTTTAGCTGGTACATGAGTGAAAAAGATACCTGACGCACTAACCATCGGGGAGACTCGGGAAGAAAACAGAAGAGAACTGCTTGCAAGATGGCCGGCAATGCAGCCACGCCCAACATCCAGCGCCAATTGCCTGGAACCTAAGTTCACCGAAGTCATTTCATCACTCACAAGTCTTGAAATTATCTAACTACTCAAAACCAGGAGTTAACCCTTATAGGACCAATTGGGCTTCATGTGTTTTCTTAAMACAGTAGGACACATAGAGACTCTCTTTTTTCCAATCGTGTTCCTTMTTRATACGACACATGCAATGTTCTTCACTGGTATAAACTACCGTCCCATCTGAACCACATTCTTATAACCAATGCAAATTGGTCATTCTTACACCATGAATTCCGAATAGCACTGCAACGTTCATACTATACACCAAAGCAACTAGATGCAACGAGTATTGCGGATCATGGATCCAATCCCAATTTACAGAGCAATGACGGTAGTACAATAGATGATCATGCCCTTTTTGTTTGAACCTTGGTGAAGCCGAGATTGATAATGTATGACAAAACTTGGCCCGTGGTGATCATGAGCACGTTGAGAGTGACAAGGCTACCCCGCTTGTCAGGTGGGGAGACCTCGGCAATATACAAGGGTACGGTCATGGAGGCCACCCCAACGCCTAATCCCACCAAGAACCGTCCACAGATCAATATCATGGGTCCCGGAGCTGCAGCCATGAGCAGCGCTCCCATCGTAAACACAATGTCTGCCGCTAGAATGCAGAACTTCCTCCCCAGACGATCGTTGAGGAGACCTCCACCCGCAGCCCCTACCACCGCCCCTGCTATCGCCATGCTTACAATCGCCTCCTGCAGAGGTAGCGTCATGATAAGAGACAGAGTTCGTAACACTGTACAACAACTTCATCAGAACGGTATCAACAGGGTTTCAGAAACTTAATATTTAATTAGACTAGTTTCAGGAACATTATAAACACTGTCAAATAGAGACTCTTGCCTCAAATTTATAGGGGTCTATGGCTTCCTATGGTCACAATGACTAAATAGAGGCCACCAATATGTCATGGGGAAGTCTTTATATGATCATTTTGACCATCAGAAGACCTCCTAATAAATSATTACAGACACTCTCATTAAAATGCTGTCTAAAAGTTCTGGAAACAGTTTAATTTTACTGTCTATCAGTCATCACTCTAATTCTCTTTGACCCAGCTCTCGGATATGATACTGATTTCGTTGCGATACATTACGAAGTGGAGATCCGTTAAGAGGTCAAGTGATGGAGGGCCCTAAAACAGACCCTTGAAGGCATTCTCCCTGGTGTCTAAAAATAGTACTCAAGCCTGACTTGTAAAAAGTTCTCCAGATAAAAATATGGAATGGTCTCTTGCTTGAATACTTTTTCAGAATCTTGCTAGAGGATTGGATAAAATATAGAATTTCTACATGAAGTGGCTAACAAGCTAAACTTAAACAAATAAATTATCACGTTTTCCAAAGTACAAAACTAGCACCGGAGGGAATGCCCCAAGGTAGATTTGAAACCGTTAGGGACCTATTACTATCAATTACACTAATCCCTGTAACCAATGCCTCATCTATTCATATATACTGGGTTGGATTTATTAGCAAGTATTGAAAGCATAGTTATGCTGAAAATCAATGGCGACTGATCATTGAATGGAAATGGGTTTGACTACTGTCACTTACATTAGGGTCTGCAATCTCCCACTTTCACAGTGCATAAAATTTGATACAAATTTGATCTCAACAGATCGATTTGGAATTTGTACCAAAGTGATCGCTCCATACAATCTCCCCAAAACCACTCTTCTACATAAGTTAAATGCTTTAACACAACACAAATAGTAMGCTCTACCTTACCTGCAAGAAAGAGCTCTTCTTTACAGAATCGAAGTCATCACGTATGAACAAGAGTGCTCCTGAAATGACCCCTGTGCAATTCATCACACTGCAGTTATTTAGTAACAACCCCATGACACACATAAATCGCACATGTTCTTTTGAAACTGATTCAAGTCGAAGTGCCAGAGKTGCAATAAYACATAAAAGACAGATAACAGATTTCAGCCCTTTACGCACTACACTCCTTCAATTTACGAATGGTGATATACTGTACTAAAAAAGCATTGACCCTGCTCGGTTCTACAACCACTCGTGCGCGTCTACGCTTACATCATAATTTTTTGCATTCCTCAACCATCCTCTCATTGTATCTTGAATGGAAGAATGAGCATCATGAATGCCCGAGATTCAAGCCATCATGGCCAACTCTTCCTAAAGAATGTTGCGCAAGAACTACCCCACAATCCAGAAATTAGGTCATTAAAGGCAAAGAAAATGAAATTCGGTGCAAGAAATGCTACAGCTGCGCAAGTGAAGATAGGCAAATTTTCAAGTCAACGAAGGCAGCTGCTCCATTACCTGTGTCATAACCAAAGAGGAAGCCACCAATACCAGCTGAAAGAGCTAAAAGGAACACAAAGTGCTTGGAGGCTGAAGGTGCAGCAGCAATTAGGTTATTGCCACTGCTAGACGCCATCTTCGCCGACGTCGGCGACGGACTCAAGTTGTCCTCCATCTTTCTTTTTCGGTGCTTCACTCTCGGAGATTCGTCTGGCATAGTTCGCAATCTAAGACCTCGACTGCTTCAATTTCTGGATTCTAAATATCGCCATCGTCTAATTCAACACTAAATTAAAGAAGAGATCCAGGAATGCAAACGAAAGCCTCGGTGAAAGCCATAATTCAAGAGTAAGAAACGAAATTCCTGTGCAGCATGAGCTGGAAAAATGCTAATAAGCCGAAGACTACACGTCGCCCTAATGCCAAGGCGGAATGAGATATAGATTCCTCCCTCATTTTGAAAATTGAACCATCCCCTTAACCAGTAGCACCGGATTCGACGATTCGAGTGTCATCACAATCAATCCACCATTCAAACAAGAAAATAATTCTCCTTCCAACCATCAAAGAGAGTTTTCTATTGAACAAAAAAGCATATTGTATCCTACCCAAGAAAGGCTTTCAATTCTTTCAGAAGGGAGAAGATTGTCTGATAAGTTGCAAAATGAATCAATATGTACAAAACCAATTATAAAATTACAAGATTTACAATCTAATGCAAGTACAACATTGATTGAACCTTATTTAGATTTAGAAGAAAGCACTTATTTACAACCTACAATGCAAGTTGATGCTTTAAAATCTTCATACTTGAATATTGACATGTTAAGTGAAAATCCAGACAACAAAAAAGATATTAAATCACCAATATCTTTAAGTCAAGAAAAAATTGGTAATCAAAATCAATTTGAACCATCTCATAGTTTACAAGAACATTCCCACAAAGCCTTTCATTTTTATAAACAAAACTTACTTAAGATACCGCATCCTAAATGGATTCAAAAATTAATAATTATCCCAGCTCAACGAAATGGTTGTCATAAYATTACTTCTGTGGTAAAAATTTATTGCRATGAACAATTGTACATTAGTGTTGTTGGCCTAAATTTGTTTTATAACATGTAAGCTTTAAAAGTTAATAAAGTAAATATTTTCRTATTTATTTAGTATGTAAAATTCTCAAAGAATTCATGTGAATTTAAAAGATTTYTTTTTTACCTTTTAATATTCTTTAGTTCTTTCAATGTTAGAAAAATGTATTAAATAGTAATGATAATAGTAAATTTTATTATAAAAACATAGATTTGAAGTAAATYAATATTTAAAACACATGGATATATTGAAAATATTTTAATTTTTTTTTAAAACATATGTAATGGTCGTTGATATAAAATTTAAATAGTATATCAAATTATTATACAAAAAATTAATATTCTTTTAATAATGTAGGTCTCTCGACATCTTGAAACTGAATTATTATATTTTAAATGTGGCCTTGCTCAATTATTTGGTAAGAAAWTTTTTGCTATTAGATTTATATGCAAATATCACTTTATTTTGTATCTTTTATATTGTAATATAAATGCATTACATTATTTTATAAATTAGAATATGATCTAAGCGTTGGATACATATCCGGTGATGAAGGAGTTGGAAACGCACGCACAATTTCAACGCCGGGATGAGCCCCAAACAGTCGCCTGGGTGAAACCACTTGGCGTTGTGGAAGAACAAAACCAGCCACCTCCAAAGACAAGACTTTAGCCTTCGATAGTTTTGTGCCAATTTTAACCGGCCATATTGGGGGTATTGGCGGAATAGAGAGCACCCACTTCCTTTGTGTTCCTTTTACACACCTTTCAATGTCGTCATTGCAAAAGAAAAATTGCATACGGTCATTACGGTTCTTCCTGTAATTCACCATCATACCTGTATACGTCGGGGCTGCTGTTGGAGTGTTGTTTTAGACAATTTGCACAGTGCACTTTTTCTTCGTAACAGCTTGAAGGGCAAAGCACGCCTTCGCGGAAGTTCTAGGCAAACGAGAATTATGCCACTGCAACTCGTCACACATAGTTTCCTGAATAGAAGAAACATGCGTGGAAGTCAGACGGTGTTGCTGGTGTACTCTGTCCACGTCTGAAGCCCCTTGTTCAAGGTCCAAATCATGCATTGAAAAATCATCTTCCAAAATAGGGCTCAAATTTGTGGCACTAGTATTGGCTCGAAATGATCTAGTTTGTACTCAAGGATGGGAAAAGTTGACCTTATCTGGTCTATGCAAATCAAATTCACATCCCAACGGCATGTTTGCCTTCCTTTTTTGCGACCCAAAGACCTCTTCACCCTCTAGATGTGGCTCTCTATTGAAAAATTCTTCGACCCCTTCAATATTCAAAATAGCTTCAGTTATCGGCTTAGGGTTACCAGTTTTCTCAGCTGATCTTTGTGCAACTTGAAGCTATAGCTCTTCCTTCCCTGGACCAGTCCCAGATTGATTACCCTTCAAGTATTGATAATACTTTACCATTTGCATAAACCCCCTCACAAAATCGTCAATCGTTGCAATGTATTGATCACTACCACGATTGCCTGACTGTTGAAGCCACTTATTGTGAACAGTCTCAGCCAGGTTACAAGATGGCATTTCGGCCAGTTCGGTCTCAGTTAAATTTTGCAAATACATATTCGAAAACCTCATTTAGCAATCTTTATAAGTGAAATTTCTTGTCTCGGCTATAGGTACTACAGATAATATTGAGGATTGATTGTAGCAGACAGTACACTTAGGTCATTCAATCAACAATATACAATTCTGTTTTTTTGTTTTGAGTGGTGTCTTCTGTCTGCGCGATCGTAAGCCCTGTCTCGATGGAGGTCTCTCTCGGCCCCGAGAGGCTATCCTCGGGGTTCAAAGGTAAGCGAGTCGGGCCCCGGGAGTTCTTTTGTCTTCCATTTTGTTCTTCGTTGGTTCTGTCTACTATCTTCGGGGATGGCCTTAAACTGTAAGCGGTCGTTGGCTCCGGAGTTCTCTCGGCCCAGACAGAGTGTCTTCGGAGTGCACAGCTGTGCACATAAATTGCGTTTCTGAAATTCGTCTCGTTCTTTTGCAAGCTATTCTGGATAACTCGATGGTCCTGGATGTCGCCGGAAACGAGGTTGAGGACGCACCTCAACCTGAGTTAGGGGGTCTAAATTCTCCTGATACGGCCCCGGACAGTGGGGATGTGACCCACGACATTGTTCCAGAGTCAATGGTGGTGGTTGCGGATGTAGCTGACTTGACGGAGAGATGTCCAGCTCATAGGCTTAGGGTAAGCCTTGGGAATTTGAATAGAGAGCTGGACCTTGCCATTGATGATATGTACAGAGAGGGACTTATGTCCCCCGTCATTCCACGTGTACATCATTAGGTGATAACCTTGAAATGAGCTTCTTTTGATGTCATTGAGGATAGCATGGACTTCTACCATTGTGGAATTGACGGCGATGATGTGAGGTCCACTGTGGAATATTCTCATTTACTGTTGTGGTTATTATAGAGCTCTTCACGAGACATGCATATGCTCCCTCTGAGGGGCAATGCATCCGTTTCTTGACTCATTATTTGCACCCACTTCTAATTCCTTTGTTGTTTAGTGATCAGTCAAGTCCTAAGCTTCCATTCTCATTGTCGTAATATACTTCAATATCTGTTCTTCTGATGCAGTAGTCAGGTTTCAACTACAGATCTAAATGTATTGATTTATTGCCTATATTGCAGCCCACAGAAGACCAAGGGTCTGCAAGAAATCCTACAAAGTCGACTGGGTCGTCCATGGCCCCTGGCATTCCAGACACTGCCAGTTCCTCTAACACGGACATGTCCGATGCGTCAGAGGGTAATAACCTAGAATTGCAAGATGGCCTCATGGAAGATGACATTAAGCGTTCTCAGAGGATGGACACAGTGTCCATTATCTCAAGCTTAAGGTTAACCGAGTCGGATGTCTCTCGGATGAGAATCCCTTTGTACAGGCTGGTGCCAATGCCCATGGTGAGACCGACACTTTCATGCGATTTGACATTGCTGGAAAACCAGTTCAGTCAAGGTTATGAGGAGGGAGCGCGCGTATTCTACGTGTCAATAGCAGATGAGGATGGCCAGACATCTACGTTCTCTGATGCAGAGAAAGCGAGTTGGGACCCAATCTGGAACTCTGTCAACGACAAGTTCAACTCCCACTTGAAGTCCCAACCGGCCCTTAAGCACTTGGTCGACTATAAGTTCTTTTTTTGTCATGGAAATCACAGGCGAATTGCGTGGATGAACTACATCACGCGACTTCACAGCGCGGATCTGGCATGGCATATTAATGTTGATTCTATTGTGCTAGATACAAGGAACCGTATTGGTGTGGCAATGCAAGCTATGCACGACATCAACAAGTGAGCATCCTTGCCTTCTCTTTTCCCTGAACTTATAAATGTATTTCACATGTTGCAATTCATTGTGTACTCTTTGATAGCCCGTAACACTGTTCCATGTCTAATTTGTGTGGGCTTTACACGCAAGGCACACCGAGAACTCGTTCGTGAAGACGAACCTTGTACACACACTGTACAGAGTTCAGAAGTACGGGGTTATGGCCATCGAGAAGTTCAATGAGCTCTTGAGTCCAGAAGAGGTGATCACTTGCCAACAAACTCATCGGAAGACTTGGTACACCATGCCTCTCGAGGTTTTCACCTCATTCATATTCAAGGTACGCATTTGAAGTTCAATATTCAAAGTGCGAACAGTCCTCCGCTTTCTTAACTAATTCTGGCATTCACATTATTTCAATTGTAACTGTATTATTTAATGCTTGTCTTATGATTCAGCAAGATATTGCGGCAGCAGCTGATGCTGCAGTACGGAAGTACAATGAGGACACTTCCAGCGACGAAGTGACTAAGGAAGGGGTAGCTCTGGCAATGCGAACTGCCATTAAGGACTCGACAGAAAGGTTGTACAAGAAAATTTCAAAAATCACAGCAGTAGCATCCCCTACGCTTGGTAAAGAGTGGTTGCTTGAGGTACAGTCTTTTCCAATATTCAAACACTTTACATTAAGATTCTTGAAACCGTTGAAAGCATCTGATTCAATGTCCTCATGACAGATTGAGCGGCATTGGAGTCTTTTTGCCGTCCCTGAGTTGACCTTGGAGAAGTTGCAAATGATAGCGATGGCCAACGTCAGTCCGGCACACAAGGTGAGGTGGTTGAAATGGATGAACTCCTCGGGTCCTACGCGAGAGGCTCGGCGATTTCCACCCCGTCCCGTGAATGAAGAGAAATTGCAAATATTTTTGGCGAAGGCGTGCTGGTATGCCGGGGTAAGCTTCGTAAACATTGCCATCATTGACTACGTTGATATATTTCTGTGGATTGTGCTTCTTGATTTCCCATTCAAACATCAAACCTGGCAGTCAGAAATTAGAGGGTCAACTTTGAGGGCTGATTGCGGGAGCGTGGAGAATTGAATGAAGCTGAATTTTGGAGGGATGGAGCGCATTGAAGTTAGCTTTCCGAAAAGCTATGGCTCACCCAATTCTGAGCCAAAGTGCGACGGTGGTGGACGATTTTGTGCGGGGAGGTTGGCTGCCGCAACAATGGAGGATTGCGGACTTGGTGGGCAATAGCGGGAGAACGACACGACGGAATTAGCTGAACTTTGTAGGGCTGGTGTGCCTTGGAGTTAGCTTTCCAAAAAGTCTAAGATCGACCCATTTGGAGAAGGGACAAGAAAATGGCGACTGTTTTTGTGGAAGAAGGTCTACTGCCCTCGGAAGAGGCAAAATTTGAGGTTTTTTGTGTAATCTTTCACAATTTTAATTGAATCATTGCAATTTTGATTGCACCTTGCTAAGAAGATGTTGTAAGTGTAATGGTTGTTGAGTAAGGATGGTTGGTGTGATTGCAATTGCATAAATGTGAATTTCAATTGTTAGGGTGTGGGTGAGATGTGATGTGCTGTGATTAGTACTTAGAATCACATTTAGGTCATTTTGAGCCCCAAATGACACATTTGAGGTAGATTTTAGCATACAAAGTTGCTATAATCTATTTGAGTGTTTAAAAGGATGATAGTAGGTTGTTATAGGGTGTATTTGGTGATGTGAGATGGACTGCCTCACACATTTCATCCGACTAATTCCAACCAATTCATCCAACTACTATCATCCAGTTCATTTTCAGCTCCACAAATTCTTGAACGAATGTTAATGACTTCATCCATTTTTTCGGCAAATTTTACAAAAATTTCTTCTACTTTTTCCTAAATTTTAGTTGACTTCTCATACTTTTTCTTCTAATTTTGCCCTCCATCTTTAAATTTTGCCGCTCCCCGCTTTCCAATTCACGCTCACCGCTCACCGCTCACTGCTTCCCGCTCGCATACCAGCATTCCCCCTAGGAAAGACGTCGAGGAATAATAGTGTCCAATGCATGACTTTAACCCCTAAAGGACCATTGTCCCCTAGGAGGACAAAATGGATTTTGGGCAAGTTCCTATGACCTCAATTTTTAGTGAAACTTTTTGAAACGTTCTCATAAGATAGAAAAATCGATTATCTTTGTGGGGATATAAATATATAATTTTATTTCAATTGGTACCCATGAGCAAAAGTTATACCACAAAAAGCCCAAAACAGAACTTGGCAGGCAGCCAAATTATTTTTGCAAAAATTCAAAATTCTGAAAAGACTGCTCTATTTATGAAGCATCCATTTGCAGTCCAATTTCGGGAGTAGGTATTCGGAACACGGAGTATGCAGCCTGTGTTTGTATTCACTCGTCACCAGTGTTCACTKATGTTTTAGAGCTTGATTTGGGTCTCGATGTAATTTTAAAAGAATTTGACTGATACAGGATCCTAGAATGGTACAGTTGTTTGTTGCGATGGAGGTGGATCACTAAAAGGATTGATTCACCATTTAATATCTGGGATGGCTGTCATCCATACCGTAAGTTAGGTTGTTTGTTTTGTTTGTTTTGTTTGTTACGTTGACATCTCCTGGACCGTGAGTCCCCGGCCGCGTTCTTGCGGCCTTTGTTTTGTACCTACGGTGTGAAAGTATTGAAATTGAAATTTTTTTTTGAATAAAAAAATTAGAAAACTACTTTTACTATTATTTGGACTGTGGCAACGGCACTGGGCACACTAGTACGTATTAGATGATGCTTTTTCGGGCTCTCACCTTATATTCATCTGGCTTTTGTCTCTTACGGGTGCATTGGTAGTGCTCACATGCGTAGTTGGTTCGAAATCTTATATCGCGTTTACATGTATTTTGCAGATAGTTTTAAGGGTGACATGCAAGAGGTATGTTTCTGCGATCATCTATTAGTAATTGGGAAGCAGGCTCGGTAGGGGCGTCTGCTGTCTACCATCTCACGAGAAATTCGTAGTTACCAACATGGTGTCGTCTTAGAGCCTCTATGACTTGGACCTGTATTTTCTATCTTGTGGGAAACAGCCCCTGTCGGAGAGGACGAGAGCTGTCTCAGTTTTATATATCTCAAGGACTTCCTCACAGATCATTATCTCCTGTAGTCACAGAGTATTTCGAAAGAGTTCTCAGCCTTCCTTTTCAATGATTTGTCGATTGCTACTTTCTTTGACATGTTAGAACTTCTGAAATGTTTGGATTGCAGAGTTTGRAAGTTCTCCTGCAAATGTCATCATCTACTTCTCCACAAGCACAGACTGTTGACTCGACAATCAACCAAGATGGAAATTACTGTGATGACAAAAAGCTGTATGATAGAAGATACTCATATTTTCAACGGACGGAATCGCATGTGGATAAAGCTCCTATGCAGACATCCATGGAATACCAGGTAGGAACCACGAGGATTTAGTCACTCTGGTTATCACTACGAATCTCTCACCGTATGCTTGTCTCTGTGGAGCTCTGTAGAGTGCCGTGCAGTTGTAAGCATGCTATGTACTATTCCGAGAGGACTGTTTGCGTTCTTCGAGGCAAGGAGAATTTTATTGCTCTTAGTTCGTTCTAATTACAAGTATAGGGTCGTTCAGTCTAATCAGCCGTTTCTTTGTTTTGTCAGAAATACCCTGAAGGTTTGTGGAACAGGCCTAGTTTGCTTCCAAAAGCTGAGAATATCGTGAACGGTTATACTCACCAGAGATCAATCAAGGATAATGCAGATCATGAATATTACCAAGTAAGTGTGAGAAATTGAAGTGCTGATTCCGCTGGAGGAAGGAGTCTTTACTCGCACTATCTTGTTTTGGCTCTTGGATGTTTCTATTTGCCTTGTTTTATAGGCACCATGACAAAGTTTGGCATACTTGAGAGTTTGGGTTGAAGATGACATTTTAAATTTGTTGTAAATGAGTGAGCCAGAAGCCAGTCKGCGCTTCCTTCTTACTGCATTGCATGCAAGTTGTAGGTGTAAGGCATTTTCAAATTTAATGAGATGTTTTATCTGATTCAGTCTGTTTATTTGATGAGCATTGCAAGCAGTTAATGCGAAAATGTCAGCTAAGCTGTGGCCAGTGTGYTTTTCAGGTTTCTTTKAAGCAGCTGAAAGAATGTTTTCCACATATTCACAACAGTGATTTGATTTACGCACTCCAGTCAAGTAACTTCGYATTGAGGTATTTTCTCTAAATTTGTCCAAGGGTTTACTTATTTGTTACTTAAATTTTATGGTTCTATGGACATCATTTTAGTGCAGTGTCTTTATCCTAGTTGTGATGCACACCTAAAAGATTGTTACCTTTTTCTTGTGCTAGTTTGGGTTGGTATATCTCTTTGTGGAGAGAAGTTACACATGCCTACGATGGAACATGACTCTGGGAGATGCGATTCTTTAGTGTTTGTTGAAAGTTAAAGTTTCTGATCAATCATACCTCAGATGATTTTCTCGAGGATATTTTCATGCAAACGATTGCTGATGAACAAAGGCTTCCCAGATGGAAGCTTCATGAACTAATTTTTATAAGTTTGGGAATGCAGCGATGCAGTGCAAGTTCTTTTGGATGCAACTGCCAACAAGAACTTGACAAGTTGCCCTGCTGAACCAAATGTTGGCCTTGACAACCGGGCAAATACATTCAAACCCAATGTGCTCAAAGAAAATGATTCACTTGTGACCGCTCGGCCGCCTCCATTGAAAGCAGCGTGGACCGATGTTAAACGAACCATTACCCCGCTGAAGCAAAACGGGACCGATGTTAAACATGGGTTAACCGAAAGAGCATCCGAAGGAAAGAATGGGTCTTTCGGTAGACACTTATGCCTTCCTGTATATTTATTGGTGTCAACATTAATCTTGCTTCGACTGTACTTCAGAGTTATTGATTGTTGCTTAGGAGCATGTCTACCTTCTGAGAGTGTTTTCAGTTTTAATGATTTAGCGCAGTTTATTGGTGCTGGATCTCGTAAATCCTTGAGTGCAATTGTTTTGATTATCTTCTGAAGCTGGCCACATCCAGTTGTTCTTTCCACATGCCTTAATATCTTATGAAGACTCGACAAATTAATTTCAGAAATGTTGACATGAGAGCTGGGTGTATCTGCTGGGGTTAGGTGACAGAGATGATTATGGGCGACTTCGTAACGGTGCTCATGAACATTGGCGCATGATGGACTACTATTTCAAGGAGGTTAGTATTTTGCCAGTCTTATTGTAAATTAACCATCTAATGTATAACCATTAATTAAGATCTTGCGAAATGTTGATGGATTCCTTGAATGGGGACTTTAGGTGCCTGTTTTATTAGGGCCTGATTTCAACAATCTTTGTGCAGTGACCCAATTGAGGTTGGGTCTGGCACTTCTTTAGTTGGGCTTGGACGTATATTTTGGTGTTGTTACATGCGTCATGTTGGCGTGTTCCGTTTCCAACCTGTTGGCCTTCGGTCCCAATGTTACGTTAGTCGATTTCAGCTTGGACTGTGACTGGGGCTCAGGCCCTATTGTAAAGTCTTCCTGAGTCTCTAGTGCTAGGACGGGAAGGTCTCAAACTTGCTTATTTTTTGGCTTCTGTCAGGCTGCTGCAGCTTATAACCGTGGAGAGCGCTGCCGGGCTGCTACTTTGGCTGAAAAGGTTGTAATCTTCACTTCGGCGGAGTTGAAGTACAAAATTTAAAATATCTGGTGGTGGAATTATTCCCTCTTGAGGTATCTTATGTGTGTTAGCCACTTAGGGCTAGAAGTAAGAATGGCCATTAAGAATTTATGATGTTTTTGACTCCCCTTTCTTATCATTCTCAGGGTAATGCATTTGATACTTGTATAAAAAGAACTATTATTCGTAAAGATCTAATATTCAATTTTTTTTGGCTTTTTGATTTGTACAATTTGTTTTTTTGCTTTTCCTATGGTCTATAATATTGTATATTGGTGTTCTATTTAGCATTTAGTTTTTAGAATAAAAATTGTCAAATGCCCTTATTGCATTGGCTTAAATTTGGACAACATTCTTAAATAGGCCAAAACATGTCACATGGAACRTTAAAGTATTATCRCTTGTAATAATGTAAAGATAGGAAACCTTCAACTTGYATACAACTTAGAATTGCTACTTATTCTACCCCCAAAGATTGAACTAATTATCAAGCTTTGCAATCTAGAATTTCCAGTTTGCATCATAGTTATTTTTTGTATTACACGTCACAAGTTTTGACTCCACCTAGACAACAATTCGATGCTCTGAGATGTTCTAATGTACAAAACTACAATTAACATTCTAGAGATGGAGTAAGCAACAAAGGTTTAGTAGGCTTTAAAACTCCTAGCAATGATTCAAGTCTATTACGCTTACAATTGGAGCTACCCCTAACATATCTATGAGGGCACAACTAACTGACTATATCTTGCAATTGTCCCAGCTCATTGCAACAATTTTCAACACTAGCAATAGAATGAATAGACCCAAAATTGATGAAAAGAATGCCTTGCTGCTCTCTCTCTCTAGGACTAAGATATTCTCTAGCTGAATGTAGCCATGAAGCATACAAAAAATAGAAATAACATTCTCACATATATCTGGTCATCCATCACTCACTTTTCAGTCTCAGCGTTCATACACGGTGAAATAGGGTCAATAATAGATTCTCACTTCTGGTGACGCTTTAGCATTCTCGTCGAACAACGCATTCTGTTTTTATTTTTGTAATTTAACAAATAAATGTCGGTGATATATACAAAAGTAGCAGGTTGTAAAAGGTACCATCGGTTGCAAAGCAACTGGTAGATATTCTTGCCGAAAATCTCAAMATTTTCAACGCCGAGCCTGTGGTCACCTRTTATCAGCAATTTAAAAAATCACAGTTTATTCAGACAGAATCCAAAAAATAGATGGTTTAATGCAATAAAATCCTCTTTCAAATGGCAAAAAAGAAGCAACTGCAGTAATTTCAATAACGAGATGTTCATCCTACACCTGCTCCCGTCTGCAAAACTACAAATATCGTAAATCGCACCTCCACAGTACCCGTATATTGCGGATGAATAGCCATCTTTGACTAAAGGAAGGGATCTCTACACTAGCAATTCCAAATCCCAAATATTTCAGAATTGGGGTACCACAGGGAATTTACAAAGAAGTATCAGGTCGCCAGAACTTCTTCTGCGCAACAAGGAGCCTAGAGTCGCCCTCTGCAGACGAGAGGACAATATCCCAGTGCAGGGATTTCACAATAGCTTCTACTTTGATCMTAGTATCCGCACTGTCCCGGAAAATAGCCCACCCATCTGGCCTCAAAATGCGATCCATCTCCATAAGAACGGTYTCGGTCTTGCATCTGCACCATCCACAAATTGAAGATTAAAAAAAATTACATTTAAAGCACCTCTGAAAGTTTGCACGATGAACATAGTAAATCAGGAGAATAATGAGCAGTAAAGGAGACATAGCAGTATAGTGAGACATCGAGGGTACCTCTTTGTGAGCGTGCTSAGCAAGTGAGCACTGTGCATAACGTCGTATGACCGAGGATAAGTGCTGTGGGGTTCGCACCAATCATGGTACATTCCTATTAATCCACGGTCAAAGATAATGGGCAGCGTGTCTGGCTCAGTAACTGGCACAATGTTCATCACCCACAGTGGGTAGGTCACCAGCGCAGCCGCAAGTCTGGATATTTAACACCGGGAAACGTTACAAGGTATATTTGACAAAAACTTATCTGTATCACGTAGATGTAAAACAAGCAGGTAATTGCAAGTTTGAAGTCTATAGGTGTGAAGTCTATTTCAATATAATCTCCAACACAATCCTCACTATTGGACAATCTTAAAATATCACTGCTCCAACATCCAAGTGTTACAGATTGTAAGCCTCAAACATTCCACTACTGCTTTCCACACAACTCTCATTTTCATATGCACCGTAACTTTCTACATTTTCCAACCATGGCTTAGTCTCTCCCCTTGCTGTGAGACAATAAGCATCAAAGTAAACGTTCCCTTTGAGTTAGCTGCTATAAACCACTTTGAACATATTTCTTTTAGAAAGAGGTGTGAAAGTGCGTACCCTCCATAACCAGCGTTCATATCCATCACCTTCCGGACGGAGTTCCAATCAATATCTGACCCTTGAATGTACGACTTCGATACAGCAAGCTTCCAGTGAGCTGCGTCTGATTGAAAGTCCTTAGCAACTGGCTTGCCCTTCTCAGTAGAATTCAACCAGGATGGAGTTGATTCCACCCGGATGGGCCATTCCGGCGGCCAAGTGGTGGCTCGCGCACCTTCTCCRGTAGGAATCTTGTGCATGCACGCCTTCATGGGCACATACCTGCCCACAAAACACCCCACAAAAATCTAGTTAGAGAAAGCATAACCCAGCTTGATGACCCCAGATATTGTGCCTAGTCAACCTTCATAAAAATCCTTTATGCAGTTCAATGAGAGATTGATGGAGAGAGTAGTACCAAGCTGCATCTGGCTTATCATCCGATTCACAGAATGGTGGAAGAGTATCCTCACGCTGGTCATAAAGAGTGTTATCACTTGGTTTCTGGAAAATGGCAACCCCAACTTTGGTATCCGGATCGACTGACCTAGTCAGCATCTTCCATTGCATTCTTTTCAGGAGGGCGGACGTATCTGCATTTATTGGCCAACAACGATCAGTTCATGAAGATATTATGGTTTGGCGAATTGTACAAAAAAATTGGTCCTACTACACTTACCCTGCTTCTGAGTACAACAAACACAAACAAATATCAAAAGAATGGAGATGAAGCAATAAGCATTAAAATGTATGAACTGCAGAATATCGAACCTTCCCAGATTTTCACATCCTCCTCATTATCCCAATACACAGGTGTTGCAGACCACACGAAGAATCCGCCTGGCCTTAAAAGTCGGTTCAACTCGAGCATAAGCATTCCACCTGTCACAAACTTTAGTCAGTAACAAAATACGAAATGGTTCGGCAGTTTCCAAAGCGCGAAGAACACTTTAAATCCACATCACACCAAATTGGGCATCTACACGAGCATCTATATTAGTCAACAAATGTTACAATATGAGATACTCTTCAACATTTGATCTGCACTGAGTATCAAAATTTTTAAAGAATAAAAATTTAGCTTTTTTGTATTTATTTATTTATTCCTAGACTCTCAACTCAATTTTCCACCATAATGATTTAAAGCTCGAAACTCTCTAGTTCAAAAAACTAAAGTTAGGAAGGTTCAAAGTCAAACAATCTAGTCCCATAGTGTAATGATTTTTTTTTTTAAACGGAGATATCTTGCAATCCGTGTAGTCAAACTTTCTGCAATTTTTAGCACATATTCTCATACTAGTTAGGTGTAAGATCCTACGGTTAGATATGCAGAAAAAAATTCAAATGTTTTTACTCTTTGCTATAAAAATGGCAGTGTTGAGTGTTTTTTCACAAAAAAGGCGTGGGTCCTTTAAGGGTGAAGTGTAGGGCTATTTTATTGGCTTCTTGCTACCCCAACGATCATAATATTCCACTTCAATGAAACCAAATTGCACCAGAAAAAATAATTTGGCTACAGAATGCCAAAAAAATGTCAAAAAACTTGGATGAAATTGTCAAACAACTTTGAATTTATATAGAATCTTAGATGAAATCCCTAGATTGTGGATGAAAACCATATTACACTTCCAATACATGGATGAATGTTGTAATTTAGAGCACTACTACAACATTTAATATTGACACTTTGACACTTTATATAAAATTAAAAAAAAGCTAAGTCTTAAGTGTCATTTTTTGGTTCAAATATTAGTGTTTCATTTTCAGTTTGGGTAGGTTGGATGGTTATWGGGCATATGTACCTTATATATGCTCACTATGACCACTTTTTGAACTATGTCCTTTGCCTACACTTCTTTAACATTTGTATCCTGAAATGTTGAGCAAATTTAGRCAAAAGATGCAGTTGGAAAAAGGAATTGTTAATTATTATATATATAGTAGTCTCAATATGATTCTCATTCACTTGCTTCTTATTACTCAACCCCTAAAGGACCATTTGTTCCTTTGCGAGACAAGGTAGATTTTGGGCATGTACCTACGGTCTCAATTTTTGTCCTGATTTTTTGAAACTTTTTTTGAAGATAGAAAAAGTAATTAGCTTCATAAAAATATGATTTTTTTTCAATAGGTGCCTAGGAACAAAAGTTATGCTAAAAAAAACTCAACATTGGGGAGAGGGGGGGAGCAAAAAAAAGTCTCAAAAATTTGAATTTTTTTTAGTTTATTTTCTCATAGTTTACATATTTGTCTACATGGAAAGCTTTTATTCATTCCATTTGGATTTGTTATGAGAAAGTTATGGACAATCTTGTTTTTCGGGCAATTAGAGCATCATTTAGAAAAAATAACTTGTAAGATTCATTTCAAAATGCAATTTTTACAATTCTAAGAAAAAAAAAGTTCCTCACACTTTAGTTTGAATGCTAAAACAATCCGAGCATTGGGATTACTGCATTTCAATTCCGTTGTAGAGATATTAATAAATTAGATTTTTCTTTGATCTTGTACTTACTTCTACTTAATAATTTTTCAAAGAATAAAAATTAAGTTTTTTTTAATTTTATTTTCCGTCTAGATTCTCAACACAATTCTCTACCATAAAGATTTAAAGCTCAAAACTCTGTAGTGCAAAAAAAAAAGTTTAGAAGGTTCAAAATCAAATAATATAATCCAGCACTATATTGCAAAACGTATTTTTTCACTTTAAACGCAGATATCTTGCAATTTGTGGGTCCAGAAACTCTGAAATTGTTTCCACACATCTTTGTACTAGTTAGGTTGAAAATCCTATAGTTAAATTTGCAAAAAAGACAATTTCCAATTTGTTTTACTCATTGCTATAGAAATGGCAGTTTTGAGTGTGTTTTTCACAAAAAGAAGGCCTTGGTCCTTTAGGGGTTAAATTATAGGTGCTTTCTTGATATATAGTTATGGTTGCACTCCAAAGTTTTTAGCTACACAAATACAAATTTTTTTAGTTTTGATTATATTATTGATATTTTCATTGTTGTATTATTTGTCTATTTTGAATTTTATTTTATTTTTTCTAAAAGTTCTAAGTGTTCAACATAAATTGTGTACTACATCTAAAATGACAAAGACTTGAGTGTTGTTGCTAATTTATCTAAATATACTATGAGTATCGTTGCTAATCAAATGTTATGGACCAAATCTTATATTTTGAATTTCAAACGACATTTTCACAAGCATTCTCATGATTCAATTTGATGCACCAACTTGAAGGCGTTGAGGTCCATAWTTGTAAATGAAAGTATGTGTTATCAAGAATTCACTTTTTTTCTTTATTTTATTTTATAACTTCAAAAAAAAATATTTATCAATGCTTTGGTACTTCAAAAAATCATTAAAATCATTAAAAAAAAATCATAATAGAATATAATCACTCCAAAATCTCTATATTAATTTATAAAATAAAATATTATTATTATTTTTTATGCTACACAGTATGATTTATTTTAAATCTTTCTAAATAATAATATAATATTTGAGTGAAGTAATCTTTTCAAACTATTCACCATTTACATTATGGATTATGGAACAACTAAATTTTTTGGAATATATTAAGAAAAATTTAGAACTACTTAGACCAAATCAAGAGTATGAAAAATAACTCAAAATTGTATAGATGTTAAATTTTGATTCCGTATATTCCTAATACATTTTACAATTGGTTGTCAAATTTTAAATAAAATTCTTGTGTTTATAATTCATTTTTCATATTTAATTGTAGAGCTTGAATAAAATTGAAATAATCTATAGGGTGTTTTCAATGAAATTGGTAGTCTTTTTAGTTTCTTTCTTAGCAACAAAGTAAAACATTGGTATTTTCTACTCTATACTTTGATGGCATAAAACCCCATGATACCAACACTACTCTACTTAGATTGTAMATTTAGATRTTGTTGACCTACTTCAATGAAAAATACCATCAAACCATCAAACTATTGCATAATAAACAACTATCTAMTCTACAAGAGRRTTTATCCTTTCCTTTGTCCATAACATTGGATAACTTTTATGTAAGGAAGCGATTAAATTTTTTTGCATTCATTATAATAAATGTAGCTTCCATCAATGCAAAAGCCTCTTCTTGTGGACAAGTTTAAAAAAAAATTCATGACTTTCAATTGCTAATACCACTAAAACATTTTTCTACAAAAATGTGCTTCTAGGTGATTGCTAGAAACATTTCACATTTTTGGCTCAAAAATGCAGTTTTTGCTCATAGGACTAACAATATTGAGTTGTAGAACTAGAACTATGTGTCAACAGCGCACCTCCAAATCTAAACCATCGACTTAGGGAGTTGTAGATCTAATTTGCAGATTCAGTACTATGCAGTATTTATAAACTGCTGCGGAATACTGCAGAAGATACTAGGAGCAAAAAATTATCTAAAGAGGGATTCATAGACCTTTTTGTATTTTATTAGTTCATAAAAGATTCAAAAAAAGCCATAAAAATTCATTTTGCTAGGATTTCATGTAGCAACTTGTTTCCCTCTTCAAAGCCTTTGTGCAAAGGAAGGTCACTTTGACCCCACATGTATAATAGACATGTTGCTATTTTCATAAAAAAATCATCGCTAGTCCTTGTGATATTAGTAGACCTCCAACATGTCCAATTTGTGGCTTCGAATTCAAATTTTTGGGTCAAAAATAGGACTAGAAATCCCCAAAATGGTCAAAGTAGACATCCAATCAGGTGTAGGTTAAACATAGTAAAGTAATTTTAAATCTTTTTAAGAAATTTAACAAATGTCTACAACTACCGCGTGTACCTTCATTCCAAGTTTCATGTCAAGTGGACAAAAAATGCAAAAGTTATGAGCAAAAAAACACCCGTCCAAGGGCAAGGGGACAAAAAATAGAACAAACGTTTCTTGCAATCACCCCTTGTAACTATGCTAAATTGCTTACATTGACAACTCTAGGTGTTTGTCCTGTAGAGATTGTTGGTATAGTTTTATAGAAAGTAAGAAAATTTAAAAAGGAAAGTCGGATGGATGGAAACTCACACTTTCACATTTAAACACATGCAAGCTTTCACAAGGGTCTCATATTCAATTCCTAGTATTTAAATTCCCGGTGAGTMTGTCTTTTTTCAATGTTTAGACACTAGGGAACACCAAGAAAAGTGGGACTCATCAAGAATTTTAACACGAGGAACTATATATGAGACCCTTGTGTTTCTTTTATACCTTTTTGGATTTGTGACTTAGAGCATCTCCAATAGTTTGTGCCTTACTACCACGCCAAATGACTTGGTGCCCATGTGGCCATGTWGTATTTAGCGTCCTAGCAATTGCAACCTACATGGTTTGTCAACTAATGTTGCTTGAGAAATCCATTGCTACAACACAAGCTAAAGTGCCCTCTTGTGTGTGACTTTTGCCTCATTTGAGGAGGAGCAYRATTTTTGATAGCAGCCTCARAGACCCCAACCAATCAAATTGTTGTAAGTATGAATGGTTTGGGCAATTGTGGTGTTTTTTCATTGGGATTAGAATATTGCATTGGAAATTGCAATACAATGATTTTTTGGTAGGGGCCCAAGGACAAGGTGCGCCCTTCATTTTTTCTTACACAGTGCATTCACCATGTGGCACGAACTGCTGGAGATGCTCTAAGGTATTCAAAGTTGAAAGGCATAGAAATGCACAACATCATTCAATTTTTATCTTCAGATTCAAATCAACAATTGAGTGGTTACCAACCTATTTAGTTTTTTTTATTAATTGTATTAAAAGATTGGATAGTATATGAATTTAATATCAATTGTGGTTTTTGTAATTATGAAAGTGTTGTATGTAGAATCATTATTAAAATGCTTTGGTGGCCAGCATCATGTAGACTCTCTTTGTGTATACTTAGTKAAATAAAAGTGTGAATTATACTTCATAAGTTASTTCAAGCAATGGTTCACCTTTAATTTCATTGGAGCATTCTTAAGCCTTGATCATATTGGTTGACTATACAATTTACATAATGTWATGTTATCAAGACAAACCTTGAATCTTCCATTTGTTTGTTTGATAAATAAATCATCTAGTGATGGATTAGTTCTTCCCCACACTCTAACAATTTTGTTGTATTGTAATCTCAACTAGTATAAGTAATTCTAGTCTCTTCCTAAGTAGTTGAATTTCTTATTTTGCTTGAAAGGAGAAGTCATCACCCTTTTTGAAGCAACAAAACTTGAGCCACATCCTCCTAGTGGTGCATGTAGGGTTGAATCAGCTTGTTTTGAGATTTACATGTGGAACATTTTCAAATAATTCAAMATTGTCATCATTAATTTAATTGTTTTTAGCTCTCTTTCAACATTTGTTTYTTTGTTTAATTTTTGGCAATCCTAATAGCCAAGTACAATACTTAGTTAAATATGCTTGATTGAAAAATAATTATATGGAGGCTTCTAAAATAAATGTATTGATCTTTAATTGTAAAGATYACATATACCTCAAATCCTACCTARCAACCTTCTTCATAAAAATTTAGYGCRTAGTARATAATTGACAGATTTCAACAAATTTTAGTCAAAAAGTGATYRGATCAACAYGACCAAATCAACAGAAAAAGTRAATTTTCTACTAGTATGGTTTTTGACTTTGCCTTCTATTTGATACCTCAATTYTCTTAGCCTATAAACCAAACTCTATAATTAGATGTTTTTTTTAGCAAACTTTCAACGTGTGAAAAAACTTTGAATTCCAAATTGCAATGATGAATAAGTTTGAAACATGCAAAATTTGGAAAGCTTCTTTATGAAGGAGAAAACAAAGATACTTTTATTTTTCCTCAGCTATAATTATTTTTTTTATGCAACTATTAATTAAAAAATGCTAGATTGATTGATTTTGTATTGGCTATCTCCATGTGCATTGGYGAGGTTTTAGAATTCAAAAGAGATACATTAGAGCTTCTCTTTTTTGCTTGGRATTTAYGGCTTAGACTTGTTTCCATTGCTAGGATTTTCTTTGTTAAGCTTTTAGATGTTGAAAAAAGAAAGATCAATTGGTTGTTTGGTCATTATTTTGTTTGRTAACTAGATGGAGAAGTTGGATTCTTATATGGAGACAATTGAAAGAATTGGTGAATCTAGCTTATACAACTAGAATGCCAAAATTAWAAACACATCCAATTCAAAACAATRGAATCAAATCATTGTACAATACAAATGTGGATGCAAATTAAAGACTATTTTTTGCAAGATTGGGTTTTGCTCTATTAAGCACAAAAAACATACAACAATATTTAAAACACTTTAAATTCACAAAGCTAATCGTCAAAGAAAATTTAGTTCTATTTAACCCTATATTTCCAATATCTTTATAGAATGATCAATGTATTTTTTTAACATATCATTATAGAAATTACAAGTTAATTCTATTATTTTAGTCAAAATACAACTTGAATGATATTCAACAATTTTTATTTATTTTGTTCAAGTGCAATGCTAAGACAAATTTAGTGTAAAACATGATTATGCTAGAAAAGGGGATGCCATTGGAACATCATTATTTTATTATAATTATTGTTAAACCATAGTGCAAATGAACTTCACAGTTTTTTGATAACTATCAAAGTCATAGGATATTTTGATAATATCAATTATAATCTTAGATGCAAAATAAATGTGTAAAGTTTTAAGTTTCACAAAGTTGAGAAAAAATAATATTATTTCTTGTTGCATTTAATATAATTTGACTTTCAATTCTTAAGTTTTAAGATTATTTTTGAAGATTTATTTGAAGATTTTAACATCATATTTGTTGTTCAATTAAAAGAATGTATATTGGATATGTGATATCGTAAATAATGCGTTATATAATGAATTTTAATTACAAAAACAAAACTAATTTTATCACAATTTCAATTGAATTTGAGTTTTCCTTTCATTAGTGTAGTACCAAGGTAGTAAAAGGTGCATTTTATTCTCCATATGTTGCAATATTTGGAGGTGGACGTAGTTATTTAGAGGAAAACATTCGTGACGCACGCCGTGAAGAAGTTACAGGTATGGAACTTGAAAAGTTGAAGGGAATGACTGAAGATGGAATTCCCATCAAACAAGCTCAAAACGTATTTTTTATAAAATCAAGCAAAGCCTTACATTCTCGTATGAGTATAGATACACGACGTAGATTGAAAGAAGTATCAAAAAAGGCTAAAACTGTTGGAACATTTATAACACGACAAGGACATTATGAATCACGATATGAGCATAGGAGGAAATATGAAAAGTGGCAAAGTTTACTTAACATTTGTGATAAGAGATTTGATCCAGTCGCAAAACGCGAGAAGGCATGGTGGATTAATATGGGAAGTTCAATAAAAAATTCGGAACACTATCATTTGAGAGAAATGCTTGCTAAAGCCGCTGCTATTAAAGAATTGGAAGACTATCCACTAATGAAAAACTCTCCTTGGACATCAATGGTTCCTTCGGGTTTTCTCTTTGAAATGTATGAGCCTTTTGATAAGGTATTTCCAAGAGCAACAAATCATCATCATTGGCCAAAACATTCAATTCGTCGATCTATGCATGGGGACATACTTCCACCGCTAACACAATAAAATGACATTTAAAAAAATTGGAATATTTAAAAATTGAAGATATATAAATGATTTTGAATTCGAATATGGATTAAATTTATTTTTTATTGGTAAAACATATGTGTATTGAAACAACATTGAATTTTTTATAATCATATATGGTTTTGTTACAAAAAACATATTTCAATCCTATACATCAAAGTTAGTGTCAAGTGAATTTTTATTATGTCAAAGAATGTCTACAATAGTGTCAAGTGAACTAGCTCTAATAATAATTGTATGTAATAAAATTTATTGAAAAAAGAGGATTCTAATATGTAAATAAAAAATGATGGTTTTAATTCTTTAATGAATTTGTAAAAGTGGTAACAATGTACTATTAATCACTTCATTAATGATTCCTTAAGGCATATAGAATCACTTGAAAAACTTATGCACATGGATAATTGAATACTCTTAAAAATACAATCACCAATTCTAATTTCAAATAGTCTTTTCTGTTTTTATTAATTTTTCTATATATTAATTGTTTGCATATGTGAATATCAAATAATTCTTGAACTAAATATTAGCATAGATTGTGAGCTAATTATTTTTAAAATACCAATATTTATTAGAGACAAAATCCAAAATCCAACCTCAAACTCAATGATAAAAAATTTGACAAGAAATACACTATTAAGTTTTTGTATCTCAAAAATTGAGTACTATAGTATTATACACTTGCACAATTTGTATTTGAACTTTTTTCATACAATGGTTGTAATGAAACTCAAAATTATAATGAAAGCAAGAATTTTATTTTTTGTGTGTTTACCATTTAAAGTTTGTATTTTTGTAAGTGTAAAGTAGGGCTTTAACTCTAAATGTCGAGAATTCACAACTACTTAAGAAAAATCATTGTAAAGTATTATTTGGAAGAATACTTAGGAATTTACATGCAAATCAAGGTAGTAGATTTTGAGTTGTAGATTCTTTCCATATGGTTAGATTTGCCAATGCTATCACCAATATTATTGTATAAATTTTGAAAGGGAGATTTCAAAATTCCTCATAAATTTGCTCAGAAACAAAACATTATCATTTTAATGTACATTTTGTTTAAATGAAATTGATATGAAGTTCTCTTCACATGGTGATTTTTTGAAATTTTTGTGTTCTTTATATCTATGACTTGATTTTTGCAGATCCAATTTTGGCTTGTTCAACCACTTGACATACTTCCATGTTTGTAATTTTTTTATAGGTATTCTAGTGTCAGCAAATTTGGCCTACCACTAGATAGGACAGCAATCTGATAAAGTATTCCTACAAAGTAGGATGACTTTCATCGGCAAGCAATAATAAAACTCGAGTTTCAATTTCTTAGTTGCCTAGAAATCAGACGTTGGGGCGCTTCAAGGCTAATTATTTCTAAAAGCAAGATTTAAAAAATTCTTTAAATAGGATCATTAACCCTAGAGCGCTCCAACATCCATTTTCTGAACAATGAACAAATTGAAACTGAAATTTCACCCTCCTAATTGCTTGGATGAAAGTTCTTCTAATTTCTAAAGATACTATATTAAGTTATTGTTCTATCTAAAGGTTGGATTTGGCGTTACTAGATGACATAGTTTTCTAAAATTACCAATGTGCAAGTATGTCAAGTGGTTGACCTAGCCAAAATTGTATTGACTTTAGTTCAAAAGTAGATTTGCCAAGACAAGGTTATAGATTTTAAGAACAAAAAAAATCCAAAAAATCCAAAAAATCACAATGTCAAGAAAACCTCATTTTAAATCCATTCCAACAATTTCTACCCCAAAAATGGTTATATTTTGCTTCTTCTTGAAATTTGAAGTTTTTTTAAAATTTTTCTTTCAAAATTTATAAAAAAAATGTTGGTGATAGAATTGGTGAATCCAATCATATGGATGGAATCTACAACTCTTAGTCTACAACTTTTACTTGTATATCAATTCCAAAATATGCTTCCAAATAGGACTTTATGATGCTTTTTGTGAAATCATCAATTTTGGAGATGCATCAAGATGTTTAGAGGTTAAAGAGGATATTCTTTTTCCATATAGTATTTTTTTTTAAAATCTACCAAATTTTTATTCATTTACTTTCAAAACTATTTCTACATTGAATAGAGGTATTATGGGGGCCAAACAATTAAAGGGACTAAATGAAGGAAATTGTAGATGTTTGAAACATGATGTACAGCCCTCGGCAAATTTTAAAAATACAACTTAATTTCAACTCTTGCAAATTCAACCTCAATTATACATTGAAGTTGTCATAATATCAAAATATAAAATTTTTACTTCATAAAGATGCAATAGGATGCAACTAGGCCCAAGATTGAAATTACAATTGAAATTGAAATTGCACAAAGGGCACTTTTGAGTCTCTCTACTTAACTCTTTAGCAACTATAAAGCCAACATTAGTGGAAAGTTGTGACTAGAACAACAGAAAATCAAAGATTTTCTATTATTGTGGGTACGAGCGGTCACAAGTTGTTAAAATCAACAAAATTATGTAAAGACACCAACAAATTTCTATTGTTTTAGGCACTTCCACTTTTTGGACCAAACCAACAAAAATTCAACAAATTGAGTAAACCCTGAAATCTATATTGTTTGTAGATTTCTATAATCTAGAGCTGTTTTAGATGTTTGAAATCTAGAAATGTCTTAGATTTTAGATATCCATTCTATCGTATTTTAAATGTTGCTTTTATAGTTTGGATTGAAGAGTTTGAAAAATTAAGGGCACATGCAATACCACCATTTTAATGAAATTCACCATATCCTTGCTAATTAAGTGTAATAAGTCTATATGTTGCTAAGGTATGAAAATCTCAACCATACAATCTTGTAGTGTGCATGATGTATGAGGACAAACAATATTTTCAATGAATTTTTCT
This sequence comes from Pleurozium schreberi, assembly GCA_006891605.1. NCBI lineage: Eukaryota > Viridiplantae > Streptophyta > Bryopsida > Hypnales > Hylocomiaceae > Pleurozium > Pleurozium schreberi. The sequence goes on along the minus strand of VACF01000345.1, from coordinate 2,525 downwards.
TTTTAGTTTGTTGTGTGGATGGAGATTATCTTTCCTTTTAGAACTCTATGGTGATAGGTGTGTTAATGCTAAGTGATTTGAGGAATCACCATGGATTCTAAGAGAAGCTTCAAGCAGTTGGACTTTTAACAGTTTAACTAGTAGGATTTGTGGAGATGCTTGAAGCCCTCTGATAAAAAGGTTCTTTTGAAAGTATTTCTCTTTTGCTTTTATCTTGTAGCATCATAGTTTCCTTATTCTCTTGTATCACTAGTAGAAACTTTAGTTTTTCTGTTGATTTGATTGTGTTAACCTCTAAAGGACCAAGCTGCGTTTTTTGGCAACATAGCAATTTTGGGTAGCTCACTACAAATAGAGTTTTCATTAGTTTCCATTGAAATTTTTACACAACATGTACCCAAGGAATAGCTTTAAGGACCAACAATTTTCATAACATTTGACCACACTGTTAAAAAGTTATTGCATGATATGTGATTTTCTTTGAACTTTGGGCAACCCGGGTTGCCCAAAATACTTCTCTAAAAATCACTTCCTCAAAAAATAAAAATCTGAAATTGCCGTTCTTTACAATTATATAGAAGTGGAAAGCTTTGAATAATTCCATTTGGATTAGTGAGCTAAAAGTTATGAGGAGTTTTAGTTTGTGGGTAAGTATGGAGTCTCTAGAAACCATACCTACCCACAAACTAAAACTCCTCGTAACTTTTAGCTCACTAATCCAAATGGAATTATTCAAAGCTTTCCACTTCTATATAATTGTAAAGAACGGCAATTTCAGATTTTTATTTTTTGAGAAAGTGATTTTTAAAGAAGTTTTTTGGGCTGCCTAGGTTGCCCAAAGTTCAAAGAAAATCACATATCATGCAATAACTTTTTAACAGTGTAGTCAAATGTTATGAAAATTGTGGTCCTTAAAGCTACTCCTTGGACACATGTTGTGTAAAAATTTCAAAGGAAAATAATGAAAACTCTATTTGTAGTGAGCTACCCAAAATTGCTATGCAGCCAAAAAACGCAGCTTGGTCCTTTAGGGGTTAATCCAATCGCTTTTTGACAAAAATATGTTGTTTCAACAAATTTCTATCAGAAAGTGACCATAACAATGCGACCTTAACAACAAAAACTAAACCTTCCACTAGTGCAAATGAATTTTTGAGTGTGTATCGGAACACTTAAACGTAATTTTGTGAACAGTTTGTGTTTGTGTAATAGAAGCTTCGAGCATATACTTTCAATTGTGTGTAAGTCTCGCTGACTCGGCATGTATTTTGTGTGTGTAATTATATGTGGAAGGATTCTGTATTTTCTGGTGCTCAAAGTTATTGTGTACAACTGCTTTTCAAGTGTCCATTGAATCATATTGTTTGTTTGTGTACGCTTGGAGCAATGTGTGATTAAGCAAGTTTCCATTGAATCATGTTGTTTGTTTGTGTATGCTTGGAGCAGAGTGTGATTATAGCTTGAAGTTGTTATTTGTATTGATTGAATGCTTGAATCAGTTTAATTTGCTTAAGCATATATGTTCTTGTATATGCTCTAAGCAGTCTTATAAATGTTGTGTACTTTCAGCAATTCATATTGAGTCTACTATCGACAATTAGCTTTAAGCGTTGGGTATTAAAGTTGAATTATGACTAAAGTTGATTGTTTACAATGTAAAGTGTTCATATTAGGTGACTCTTAAACTGAAAGTGAATGCTGTGTACAACCCCCGTTGATTGGAGAATTGTGTTCAAAGTTAGAGCTTGAAGCCGTGTTAATAACTATATAAATAAATTCAAGTGAGTGTGTAAAGAAAGTTTAACAATTGTCTTGGGGTTAAAATGCTTAAAGCAATCTTGTAGTTTGAAGATGAATTGTTTAGATAAGATAGCTGAAAGCATGACGATATGGAAAGGCTATAACCAAAAACTAAGATACTGATTATTGAAAGAAATTTATTGTACTAACTATGGGATGATGAGCAATAAGTGGCGCTTTAAGTAAATACTGTGAGCCTATACTTCAAGCTAATGCAACAGGAATTAAAGACGTCTTATATGCTTAAAGCTATATGTTAGGTATCCCTTGTTTTAGCGTGCTTCTTGTTTGAATCCCTATACTAGAATAAGACAGGGACTTTATAATTGTAATGTTGTATTCATTTGTGTCAGAGTGGAACTAGAAATTGGATGAGAATGTGAAGACCTTTACAAAACTAATGGGTAGTTATGTTTATAGTTTCAATTAGAAGGTAAGTTCTAATTCATTTCTATTTGTGAATGTTAAATAACTTGTCCTCTCCACCGGCTAGTATGCGCTTAGTCTTCTATAGACTCTCGTCTTTTTTTGTTTTTTGTTAATAGAATTTGAGGCATGAAGGATTAAAAAGACACTTCTATTTGTTGGGCAAGGTGCAATCTATTGTTTCAATGATGCACAAAGTTTGTATAGAGTGCTCCAGATTGATTATGCAAGTGGATGTTCCCTTTGAAACGTGCAAGGACACTATATATCTTAGCTTAGTAAGAGATGAAACTCTATTT
>VACF01000344.1:0-54618 GCA_006891605.1 Pleurozium schreberi | reverse complement strand
TTTTCCATGTACAACAATAGAATTTGGAAGGATTGCATATTTTTCCAAAATTTTATTACATAAAAAGAAATTACTAGTAATTTTTTAGTGGAAGATTCTCTTTAACCTATAATGGTGATATAGACCTTTCTATTTCTGACCATAGGCTAATTGCAAAATCGACCCTGGGCTGATTGCAATATTGAGGTCCTTGCAACTAATCATAATGAGCCACAACTACTCTATGGACTGTGCCATAACTTCATGGAAAGACAACAGTCTATTGATTGGAAATGAGGAGGTGATTCGAAATGGGTTGCCTCCCCTAAATAAAATCATCCAGTGTTTTCTCCAAGGGTAAAAACGGAGCAATAAGGGGGTCAGTTCGTCCTGCCCATACGGACAGGGCTTTCCTCGTGTGACTTTGTGATGTCACACAGGGTGTCTATCTATTCACCGGGTATAGCGTAAAGCGGATATCGAGGAGAGATGCTTTCCGGTCATCAATCTTTTTGATATTTTAGTGTTGGAGTCAGAAAATCTCTGATACTACTGGACGGACAGAGCGTCAGAGCGTCACTTGAATTCTGATACTCTGGTAAGCTTGCCAGGCCTTTGAGATACCCTGGCAGGTATCAATCAACCTGGCTGGGTGTTGAATGGTGAATACTTGGAGTCCTACGTCATGGGCTGCCCGCGGTCCGTGGGACTTCATTTTGATGGTACAGTAGGTGGAACTTTTCATCATTAGAGCAAGCCCAATCCATACACTGGTACAAGCACAGCATGCAGATTTTGAAGTGGAGATAGGCGGACCTCATTCCCTTTCGGCAACTTTAAGAAAAAAATTTGCCCCAATGCAAACTTGGCAATCCATATCGCAAGTGAACCTTTACCTCATTATAAAAAGAAAGAAAAGAAAGATTCTACATTAAATATAGTCACAACAAGTTGCAAAAGAGCTAGAAAAAGTGGCTAGAAATTTTGTTGCAAATGCACCGAAACGAGAGAACAGTTTAACGTCCTGGGCTTTCTTGGAAGACATGTTTCCCAACGACATGTCCATGTTTGAGTTGCCCGAACATGATTTCATAGATTGGACTCAAAATGGGTGGGACTACAAAAATCAACAGTCGAGCCATGCAGACGTTGTCAACCAAAAGCTGTTGTGGCCGCAGCCTGCTACTTTTGTCTTGGACCATACCAAATGTCCCATATGTCTCGAAAAATTTGGCCCCAAAGGAGGGTGGGCAAAAGGGTCATGTGTGCATGTCTATCATCCTCAGTGTTTGCTCACGCAATGTTTGATTAGACGATGTTGCGAGATATGTGCAGCACCATTCCACGATCGCTTGTATGCGTTGTTCAATTTGACAACCTACATGCCTCCTTCCTGGGAACACAAYGGAGACACCACCGCAGACCTCACACTGTAGGGACGAGACTTGATTTGGAGTTGGCGACAAGGCCAACATGATTTGRAAAAGGGCCCTGCGAGCTCGCAATTGAATTGGGAAACAGACCCCGAGGAAATCCTTCGAGTTGCACCGAGGCTCATGGGCAAGGGTCCGCAAAACGAAGGGAAGAGGTCATTCTTTTTCCAATGCCTAGGTGGATATTACAACACGCACTCCGGAACCTTCAAATGGGGTCGGCATTCGCAAGGGCATCGTTGGAATTTACAGGGGGAAAAAGTGGCCAATCAAGACGAGTATGCCTCTGTGGAAGACTTAACTAACATGGCCTACTTGGACTCCACGTACGGACCGTATTACCAAAGTCAAGCACTCGATTATTTGCTGGAAGCTCATTCTCTGCAGACTACAAGGACACTCCAAGCTCTAAAAGATTCCAACGTCTTGGATTCTATTTTGAATGCAGACGGACCGACTTCACGAACGCGTGCACGGCGAAGGCTCGGGATTGGAGAATCATCAACCTACGAACGTGGAGAAGGGAGTGGCTCCCAGACTGACCCGAGTCTAATAAACTAAACATGTTTAGAAATGAATTGACCTCGCCACGATCATTTCTTGTAATCCTGCAAATCAATGTAAGGCTTTAGTGATTGCCTACATTATGTATTTTTTGTTATGAGAAGTAAAATTTGGTGTTTTGGTTTGTTCGGCTTGTTCGACTTCCAGAGCCTCCTACCGTACTAAATGACTTTTGTACTTTTTTTTCGTCTTGCATGAATTTGAATTATATGAAGGCGTCTATTGGTGGTTCCCAATTGGAGGTTTCATACTATAAATGATTTCAAGGGTCGATTGCATTTTCCATCATTTGGGAGGGGGTGACAATATTCAAAAGTCATACAAGTAGTCCGGAAACTAGTAAAGACCATTCATCACTTCATTCAATTCTCGTGAAAAATTACATATATATTTTCTAAACAATCAAGCATTCAGTTTTTAATAATCACACGCGTGGAAGCGCTTCGCCTCTACAAGATGAGAAAGCTTCTGCATAAAGCGATGTAGGCAATCAAATTGCATTKGGTCTACATACCACATATGCTTGTGGTGTCCTAAACAAGAGGAATTCATATCATATTCTATTTGTGCATTCTATACAACATCATATGTGTTGGCCCATCATGTTCAATTTATCAATCAAATGAATGAGCTTTTTGAAAAAAAAATCATAAACCAAACAATAGAAATTCAAAAAAAATTTATATACACAAAATTGTACAACATTTGCTAGCACGGGCTTGTTAGAACGCCATCAAAAAAAGGCATGTTGACACTATCCATCCGCGGCCTACTTCTAAGTGCTTTACGATTCGTTCAAGTAGTTCATCAAAATTGGCTCTGGCCCCACTTTACCTTCGGGTGCTTCATTGAATCCTATGATAAACCTAAACCACTTACACCAGTCCGCATAATATTGTGATTCAGCCTGCAAAGATTTGAATTCGGAGATGAGCACCGGTAGTTTCATCTCATGGAACTTCACCAAAGTCCGAAGCACTGATAACTCTTCACGGCCTTCACCGTACTCGGATGACGAAGCCAACTCCTCCAAGTGCGGTGCATGTTGTACAACAGCATCATAAAATTCTTTTTTTCTTTGCGTTATTTCTAGATTTAAGCAGAGCCTCTCTGACTCCGCTTCTTTGGACATGTTCAAAAGTTCAAAAATCGGAAAGGCAAAATTCAATACATTCATACATGGGCAAAGACAAGAGGCAGACACTTGATCATGACTTGGTGACATACATATCATTCGTCCAAAACATTGTTCTCATATTTATATGGCTATGTCATAGTGAAAAGTACATTTATCCTCTTTTCCGCCTAAAAATTGTAACATCTTATTCTATGCCTAAGCATGGTCTCTCCACACAAATTCTGGAGGCTTCATGTTCCACGGTTTACCCATCAGCTGTGAAACGACTTGCGCACACGTCGGTCTTTTATGGACCTCTGGGTCACACAATTCACGTATCTTCATGGCAATATATTTTGATGACGTCGCGTTCTTGAATAAATCGCCGTCATGGGGATTCATGTGCTTTATTCCCATGCTCGCGGCCAATTGTCCTATTGCATACGAGTCCGATTTCACGGTGTATTTGTGAGACTCTTGCATCTTATCAAGGCTCGTTTCGGAATTTGGTGACCCAAACAAGTAGATCAACTTGGGAGCCACCCACCAACGGCCATCGATTTTTTGGTCAAGATGAGCTTGTGTTTGAGCCCCGTAATGGGATCCATATTCTTCTTGAATACGGCTTGCAATTCCCCAATCACAAATCCCAGTGTTAATAAGGTCGTCATTGACGGGAGGGTAGTGAAGCAATATGTTATAGGGGGACAAGTCATTGTGGAGCACCCCTGCATTGTGCATAATACTCATCACATATATCAAGGCCTCTGCCAACTTGGCTTTGTGCCTTCAGAAGAGGCTAACTGCTCTCTACTGAGGTTTTGTATACCCATGCACGTCCTTGATTCTAAACCATTTTGCAGTATCTGACACCTTCCCGGAAAGTTTCAAGAGATCTTTCAAATTGCCACCATTCCACCACAATTGATATGCCTCCATTGATTCCTCGTGGATAGCCAAGAATTTAATGATGACTGGGTGATTTAATGGGTACACCGTAGCCTCTGCCGATCGCTCAATTCTCGCAACACGCTTGTTTGTTGTCTTTGACAATTTTCCCGCAAATTCTACATATTGGGGAATTTTGTTCATCCCTTCGATGCGTACCTTGCGCACCTTGGCGAACCCACCTTGATTGTTATATCCACTGAGTGGGACCACTTTGGCTTGGCGGGAGATCCACATTAGACATGATCCACTATCTTGAGACAACACTACCTTCAGCGCATCAGTCTGCCATCTCATACCCCTGACCGTGGCCTTTGAATGTTTTTTAATTGCATTCTGCCACCACTCCATCTTCGGGCAAAATTCTGCGGCCTTCTTGTCTCTATCAGATTCGAGCACTTGAGGTCTATAAGTCTCCATCAATTTTTTCGTGTTGAATATGATTTGGGCGAGACAATTGTCAAGCCAATTAGACAACTCATTGTAGTACGTGTCTCCAACGTCTTTGAACTCACTGGATTCATCGCACTTCCTTTTTAAGCATGCAACCAACTTGAATTGAAACATGAATCCAAAGAAGCACCACCAATTTGGGCATTTTACCATCCAAAAGTGAGCTTGTAAAGTGCAATTGCCCTGTTTTTTGCACGGTTAAAAAAATGATTTATGTCAATTCAAACGCTATTATATCTTGCAATCTACAAGGTGAAAATTTCTTAAATGTTTTCCACGTCTTTTTGAGCTAGAATACTTTGAGATCCTACGATTGCCTCTGTCCAAAAGTGTTTTCCCCCCAATATTTGATACTGGTACTAAAAATGGTAGTTTTAGAGCATTTTTGGTGAAAACATAGTCAAAGAACATTAAGGGTTAATATTTACATATCACATCATTATGGCTTAAATGCATGCTCTTTCAAGAGTTAGGATCAAGAACTTATGCAATCTTGAAAGTAACATTTATAAAATTAATTGAATCAACTTAGATAGACTTACTTATCTTACAGACTTTAAAACTTATATGGTGTATTTGTCAAAGCTAGAGACAGTGAGGTAGAAAGCTAAACTAAATGGGTTCCAAAACATAACCATAGATATTCCTATTGTGATAATTTTAGGCATAAATGTATTCTTGATTTGCATACATGAAATTTTGTTGGAAACAACATTAAAACATTTACTATATAAATGCGTTTATGTTCTAAGATGATTAAACCCCTATAATCCCAAGGCCATTTTTCTGCCAAAAACCACTCAAAACTGCCATTTCATCTATGTTCATCCAAGAAACCAAAAAAAACATTGTTTTTAGAATCTAACCATAAAATCTTGTACTTCACTTGTAATGAACATTTCATGAAGTTTGACCATACAGATTGGAAGATATTAGCATTCAAAGTTGGAAAAAAAAGTTTTTCTGAACATTGTCTTGCAATTTCAAATGACGTTGATTTCCATTTGTGAAAAGTTTTTACACTACATACTTTGAATATAAAAGTTTTGATATTGAAATATTGAGTCGGGAGCCTAAGAAAAAAAATTCAAAAAGAAAAACTTGATTTCATTTTTTTTCAAATTCTTAACTAGAAGTAGGTTTACGATTGAACAACTACCTAAATTGTAAATAGCTCTAAGATAGAATTGTTCAAAACACAATAATCCAAATAGTGAGATTGTTCTAGCAAGCATACTCATCATTGTCACACAATTTTTTTTTAAATTGTGAAAATTGCATTAAAAAATGAATCCTATGAATCATTTTTCCAAGAAATTGCTTAATATATTGCTTGAAAACAAGATTGTTGATTACTTTTTCATTATTGGTCCAAATAGAATGAATTAAAGCTTCACATCCATCATATCTGCACAAAGATGTAATATTTTAGGGGGAAAAATTTTAAATTTTGATTTTTGATTTTTTGTGGGTTTTTTTGGCACTACCTGCCGACCTCTATTTTTGGCTTATGGTGGCATAATTTTTTCTCCCGGGAACTAATTGAAATAAAATTATATTTTCAAAACTCTTACACAATTTTCTAGCTTCACTAAAGGTTTCAAGAAATTACAATGAATATTGAGACCTTATGAGTCTACCCAAAGTTTCATTTTGGCCCCCGTAGGTTGTAGAGCCAATGGGACTTTAGGGGTTACATAGGCACACCTATTCCCTTYTTTATCTTTGCAAGGATGTAGAAAATTGTTCAATCTTGTTTCTTAGAATGTGAATTATTTACTAAAATGTTGTGGAACCAAGACTTTTGGATTAATTATTTAAAAATTAGCCTCTTTCATTTGAACATTTTTTTCAAAACTTGAATTAATAATGTTCAAACAAGTCTCAATATACATAAATTATGTTTGTGGCAYTGTGGTCTTGAACTTTGAAATCCTTCATCTATATTTTTTTCATTTTAGGATTATAAATGCACAAAAGTTTCATCTTTAATTTTTAGAGTTGAAATTACATGTCTTTGATAAGCTATAGAAAAATAAGATTTTGTTGTGAAAAACAAAATTAATCTAAATTTTTGAAGAATAAATGAAGAAACTTGAGAGCATATTTTGGTTTAATTTCTTCCACGTGTAGGAGGTGCAATCCTCAAAATCAAGCATTTGGATTCTTTAAAACATAAATTTAATATCACTTTTGGATTTGACTTAAATTAGTTGTGCATTTATTAAAATAATTCACTTCATTATAAAAAAATTGATAAATTGTACATGGTATGCCTGCAAATTTCAAAATTAAATAGTTGATATGATTAGGTTCAATAGATCAAAAAATAAATAAAAAATCATCAAAAATATAATTTTTTTTTGACTTCATCTCATTTTCTTGTAGGAATTTTTTTACTCATTTTAAAGTCTCCTTAATTGATCAAAGGGTCATTGCAAGAAACACTTGTACTATTTTTGGTCACACCATCATGTAAAAAGTTRTTTTTGTCTATAACTTTTGTAAAAATGCTCAAAAGAACAAGAAATTTGGAAGAAAGCTTTCTAATAGTATGGAAAATAAACATGAAGTGTTTCAATTTTAGTAAAATTACTTACATGAACGAAATTGAATTTTGATAATATGTCACACTTGGAGTTTTGGTGGTTTCTAGTACTATCGAGTACCTTTTTTGAAAAATTAAGTCATGAAACTTTGTGGGATGCTTTATAATACGGAAATACAACTTTCCAGTGGAGGGATTTTTGATTGCCTATTGCGAGTGAGTTCTAGATTGGCCTAAAGTGCGCAACATTTGCAATGAATTTTTGAACAATGAAAAATGATTTGGGTGGATTTTTTTTATGCCTAGACATCCACATAAAGTTGTCAAAAATGGGCATTTTTTACTTTATTTTTGAAAATTTTATCCTATTTTTTACTAGTTAAAATATCAAAATATGTATTTTCTTGAGACTTGGCGCTTTTCAAGTTCTCCTATTTAGAGAATTTTTTCTACACTTTTCCTTCTGAGGGTATCTTCTTCTTAAAGGTATATAAGGTAGAACCACCCATAACCGATCACTTAAGCAATTTTAGACATGATTTGATGTAGTGCAACACTAAGCAATATTTTTAGAGGTGCAGTGATAGAAATGTTAGGGATTGCAAAAACTTTGGTAGTTTTATCGCTTGAATTGAAATGATTGTGAATTATCGAAGGCAAAAAGTGCACTCGCCCCATTGCTAGTCTTTAGACTCTTCCAATTCCGATCACTCAAAAAATTACTTTTCCACTAATTGCTTCCTACTTTCTTGCGCACTAAGTTGGGACATGTGTCATGAACTTTTAATCCCAACCTTGAAAAGATGAAAAAAAAACATTCTAGTCTTGGTTGGAAATTAGTCAATCTACAGTTGGCTATGGGGCACTGGTTGGTAATGGGTGGTTCTACCTTACATTAGTCATATTTTTTTCAAAATTTTTAAAATTATTTTTCTAATTTTTAAGTACTCCCAAAATATCAGCCAAACGCAACAAAATCGACAATTGTTCCTTGCAATCACCCCAAAATGAACAAAAAAAAGACAACCTTTGGAGGTTTTAAACAAAAATCACCTAATTAGGATCACCTAAACTGTGATTGGAACTTAACCCCTAAATGTCCAAGCCTTTCCAAGAGTGTTTAGACTATGACAAAAGAGTGTTTAGACTATGACAAAAACTTGAGAGCATACAGTTTTGGTTTCTTACACGCCATTTAGGTCTAGATGATCGAGGTATTCTTAGTATTCTCTTTCTTTACTTCGGCATTGGCACCTCCTATTGTGCATCCTGGTTTCCTTTGGAATGTGCGAAATCACTGTCGCAATTCTGCCCAACTATCAAGTCGCATTGGTTGTTGCAGGTTCGCACAGTTTGGATTCTCATCCGCGAGCTGCTGTCTTCAGATTCTTGAAATAGTTCAAACAAAATTGCATGTTCTAAAGTTGGAGAATCAAATTAGGGGATTAGCTCTCAAGGAACACTTACTTGATGATAGTTTCGTGAAAAATCAAGCAAGGGTCTGACTGCTGAGTGTTTGGAATTAGCGGTTGCATTGAGAGAGTCCAAATAGAATGAATTAAAGCTTCACATGTAGACAAAAATATATTATTTCAGAAATAAAAATTTAAAAATTTAATTTTGAATTTTTGCAAATTTTTTTTTGCTACCCACTGAGTTTAGTTCTGGGTTTTTTGTGGTATAACTTTTTCTCCCGGGCACCAATTGAAATAAAAATTATATTCCCATAAAGCTAATCAGTTTTTCTATCTTATGAGAAAGTTTCAAAAAATTTCATCAAAAATCAAGGTCACAGGAACCTGCCCGAAATCCAAGGTCGGGGGACAATGGGACTTTAGGGGTTAAGGCACATGGTTTTTAATGGCCTGGATATGGTATTGTTGTCCTCTGTTTGTTGTGCTACAATTAGAGTTTGTTCCTTGTTGAAATGCAGGTGTTATTTCTTGTTGACTATTGTGTTTGCTAAGCTATAGTCAAAGTTTGCATTAGATGAGAAACGAGGCCTCTAGAGGGTCGTTTCAGGCCTATTCCCTTTGCTGTTCTCATTGCAGTGATGGAACGGCTGGCTGCTGTCAGAAAAATAATTACCAAAAAAAAAAAAAGTTGGGGGGTAATGAAATGTTGCAGTGCTGCAGGAACGCAGCAGGGAACTCACAGCCCTCCTTGAGCCTCAAAAAGCATGTAATGCCCCTTGCTGAAGGTGTTATTTTTTGTCGATTGCCGGTCTACTTGGATAAATTTTTCCCTGTTTCAATCTTAGTGTTTCTGGGCACAATGCTACCACGGCCCATGTCCATCATGCATGGACCCTAAAATGATATGGTAGTGCATGGGCATGGAGCATGCATGGTCCATCGCGGATGAATGGGGCCACAACCACGGTTTACAATTGGCCAGTATTTCAAGGTAGTTCGAGGGTATCGTCAGCTAGGGTTTTGGTTGTTAACCCTTCAAGGACTACGAGGACACAATCTGTCCTTTTCAAAGTTTTCAATGGCAATTTCTTGGGAAGGTGAAACAAATTTCAATATTTTTTTAAACTAAGATCTTGTAGATAAAGAAGTTTCCATACTTCTTGCATATTCCAATTTTCTAATTTTGAGTGTAAAAAGTAGTTAAAAATTTATTTAGGTTATGTAGTCAAGAATGTAGTCTAGTACAAAAAAGAAGCAAAAATAATGTTTTTTCATGAAAAGAGTAGTAGAAATGGAAAAAAAACATGTTTGTAGATGTTTTCATTCTTTAATTCACATAAACAAACAATTTTTGAAAAAATAAGTTCAAATTTTAATTTTTAACAATTTTTAAAATAAAAGACTCAATCTTATGTAATTAACAAAAACATAATGATTAGAATGATTTCAAAATTTTATAAGATGTTCCAAATAATATGACAGTAATATCAGATTTGAATTTTAAAAATTTATGCATATATAGATTTTTATGAAATTTGTAGAATCCAATATGGTTGGTTTTGACTTTCTACTCTTCATGTTTGAAAATGTGTACGAATTTGAGAGAGTTTTTTATTTTTCAAATTTTCAAATGAAAGAATACAAATTTTTTTTGGATTCCAAATAAAATTTTTTTAGGGGTAAAAATCCTTCATTCATCTTTTTATAAGTTATATTCTCCAAAAACTGCCTTTTTTGCCTATGAAGTTGATCATTCTAAATTGTTATAATATAAAAATCTAACGGTCAAAATTTCCTACAATTAATTCTATGCTTACTATATAAAGTAGAATTTACTTTTGTATGGTTAAAACTAAAAAATTTAAGCACATCTATGTGCAAAAAAATATCAAAGTGGTACAATTCATTGAAATCCTCCATTGTCAAAACCGTGTTAGTCCTTGAGGGGTTAAGAGTTGAGGAGGTGTCTAGGGTTCTCACAGGTCAAGGTATTTGGGGTTATTTTATCTCGTCTAGTGTGTAGCCCAAATTAATTTTTTGGCCATCATTTAATTAAAGTATTAAGGGTGAATATCATCATTTCACATATATAGAGGAAGTTCAAATTCCGTATTTTGTATTAACCGTTTTATATATGCTATGCTTAAGATGAGTTCACTTCATCCATTAGTTGTGTTCTGTAGAAAGTAATTGTCATCATGTCATGTACTCCCACAAAGGCCCAAAATTGCTTCAAAATACTAGTGTCCAAAGAAAGGCTAATATCTTCATTTAAATTTATTTTTTAGTAAATGCAATAGAAGGATGCTTTAGTTTACTTGTTAGAATATACCCTCCTAAATTTTTAGAATGAAAAAACCCTACAGTACTACTTGCACGATCATGATGCTTGGTTTTCAAAAAAAAGTATTTTTGATTCTTCCCAAATGGTTACATTTTCATCTTACCCCAAAATGTGTAGATCCTACAACTCTTGCAACTCTTTATAATATGTAACTCTCCTTAATTTTCAACTCTCCATAACTTGCAACTCTCCATAATGTGTTGAAGAATTAAGTTTGGAATACACATAAAAAATTTCAAAAAATAGTTTGTGGCAAAAAGTAGAGAATGATTCAAAATACTAAATTGTTAACCCACGAAGGATGCCACAAACACTAAGTATCCAATGAATGACAAGGAATTCTCTTGTGTAGGACAAAAGTATAACTATTCATCCTGTGGAAAGTGGATGACTTCTATAGTAGCTTGACTTTCTATGAGTACTTTTGGATTCTCTTATACAAATGATATTAAAATGCATGATTTCCAAAGATCACCACGACGTTCTTCTAAGGTTAAAATTTAGTTATAGAATTGAAATATGCCAATTCCAATGGTTGTAATGTTGTAATAACAATTTACATCCAAAGACAATGGATTTTTTTTTTCTTAATATTAAAAATTGAGTTAAACGACAAACTTCAAAGTTTAATTTAGAATAAAGATTCTAAACCCTACCTACAATCCGAACTCCTCATAACTTTCATCTCATTATTAACCTTTAAATGTTGACACAAACATTAAGCATCCAATGAATGATAGGGAATCTTTTCATGTGGGACACAAGTGCAACTATTCATTTCTAGACTTTTGTGTGAAAAAGGAAGATTTTCTATAGTAGTTTGACTTCTAGTGAGTGCTTTTGGATTTTATTTCAACTGGTGATTTCCATTGTATCAAAATGGATATTTTCCACGGGCACCAATCCGTCCTTTAAGGATTAATCAAATGGAATGACTGAAGGCTATTGAAATAAACATAAATCTTAAAAAACAATTTCAAATATTTGTTTCTTGAAAAAGTGATTTTTTCTTGAGTTGCTTAGATAGATTGGGTTGAAAATGAAACTACATAACATACAATAACTTTCTAACCATCTAGTTAAAAGTTATGAAAATTGTTGCACCTTGAAGCTACTCCTTGAGCACATGTGTGAAAATTTCGAAGACAAAAAATGGAAATCATGTTCTTACTCAATCACCACAATTTATTGATTTTCTTATTTGCAAGACACAAATTTTTTGTTAACACTATGACATTCTTGATTCTTTACTATAATTTAAAGATATGGAGGGATTTTTAGATATCGTATCCGGTCCTTTGAGCAATATCTACAGACCTTGTCTATCTTCAATTTCTTTCCTGAACAGACCGTAGAAAACGCTAGCAAATAAAATCCAATCATTACTAGTCGAAAAATACACAATATTCCTGATAGAGGAGCCATGAACACCTTGAGCCCAACTACAAAATTTCAAAGAACAATCGAGATATCTAAGATGCTCCGATTTTCTGACTTCTTTCGAATGAACACATTTTGAGTTAAAGAATGGAAGCATCGTAGTTAGCCAACTACTTTTCAACCTTAATACAATGGAAAGGCTGGATAGTCAACGCTGTTCTAGAGTCTAGAATGTACGTAATTCAATGTAGCACACTAAAGAGAATCTCAAATGATAACACCAGATCTCCAATCAAAACAATGAAATAAGATTGGCTAAAGTCTCACCTCAGCTTTAACAGGTCGAAGTAGCTGAACCTGGCCCCTTGGCAAGTCCAGAAAACCCAAGCCCTCCACTTGGGCGCGATCCGAGTACAAATTCCCAAGGATGGGCACTTTGCCAGGGTATTCAGAAGTAGCAGACGCCAGAGCCTCATTGCCCTCCGTTGCAAACCGTCCTGCTGTAACGTCCAGAAAAATACTCGGGCCAACAGTGGCTGCAGCGTCTTGAGGCAGAATGAGCTTTCCCTTGACAACCTCCAAGCCTCCACTTGGGGATTTGAAAGTGGCRGCCAATGCCACCTCCTTTGCTGGYTCTGCAGYAGCCACTGCCGGCTTCTTGTTTTTGGGGGCATTRGCTTGGAGTTTGGAMAGTGGAGTCAGCGCCAGGGCAAGGTGAGKCTGTCCACTCGCTACGTCTTGTTGRAGATCCACCACAGGTTCAGTTACGGTAGCATCACCTGCACAAAGAGACCATGCTATTATTAGAATCGTCAAATTTTCATCTTTTTTGCTAGCAAATCAAAGAAAATTCTAATACACTAAAGAATGTGTCGTTTGGATACCGCATGAAAATGCTACGAGGGTTTAAAGGCTTATTAGTAGATGACCTAAAATCAACAAAATTTCAGATGTTTAGGGGTGTACTGTACATACTCCTGATCAAGAGTTTAGAGTGAAGTTTTAGATATGCTGTTGGTTTCAGGAATACAAACCTTATGTAACCATTTGGACAACGTGATCAGGACATGGTTGCAAAATAATTTGCACGTTAGTACCTACGAAGCCACCAACTCTTTCTACCGTCAAACTTTGATCCATTGATTTGAAGTACGCTAAAAAAGCATAACAAATCATAACGATCAAAATTTTAGACTTCAAAATTCAGCACTGCACTTTGACCTTGAAAGTAAGTTGGASCACTCGGTTGCGTACATTCTAAATCAGATTCTATAATGGGTTACGGGTACAATTATGAAGGGCTAACATACAATACTTTGCAGAATCTTTAAGGGTTTCTTTATGGCAATCARAAAACTGACAGGTTAATAAAAATTAGTTTATGGCRATCRTTWCGGATTCTTACAGGAAGGCAACTTCAGAGACAGATTTGCAAGAAATTTATCAAGAAGTTAAGGGAAAGTATGTCAACAAGGACAAGCTTCCATTGACACAGGTGAGCATTTTTAGAGCAAAGCGAAACATCAGAAGCTAGCCCATGGTGCAAGCTCCAAGCTACTGAAATAATATTTGATTCATTACGAAAACAACTTGAAGTAGAGTGTAAGGGAGGAGACCCGCACCCAAGCCATTTTTCCCACGCACCATCGACCAAAGAGATGCTCGAGTTTCAACTTTGGAAATCGATACCACCGTYTTTCCATCAACACCTTTCAAAGTGATCCCTTCCAGATAAACTGGTTTCTTCCAGCCAAGAGATGCATGGGCTATGGATGCAGTGCCTAYGGACGAAGTCATTCACKGTTGGTTAAGAAAAGAGGGGCCTCTAGCAAATAAAATAGAATCTTCAACGCCCAATCTTGTGTCAGAGATCCAAAGCATATAAAAAAATAACAAGTCTCTACCCTATGAAGCAAAGTATACTTCTCACATATCTCTTTCCGTGCAATCTTTAGTACAATCCTCTGTATGATCTCACTGATTGAAAAAAAATTAAAATACTGTTTGACAACCTCAAAATGCCCCTACGCCAGAATAATTACAAGTCAGAGTTCTACTTGACATAATGATGCGCCCAACATCATACTATTGCTGTACATAACACCTTATTTTCATTAAACGCTACAGCTTGTTACATTTTCAAACCTTTGCTGTGGACAAAAAGGAAATGTACACTCTGCACTTGGAAAAAACTTCAGAAGATATTTAGGAAGAGAGTGRCACTAGRTGACTGACATTTAGCTTTTAAGAGAGCAAGAGCTTGAAGAATTTTTCGCACATTCCTTGAGAGACGGAAATCGTCCTATGTAAAGTACAAGCCTACAAGGATTCCTTCAAGATACTGACCTGGGATAGTGTAGCTCGCCATAGCCATGATTGTCTTGAGGCCCCTGGACGTTGAGAGAATGGCTGGGGCGGCAGCAGCRAAYGCTGTGGAGAGTATRAGAATGACACCTGCTAACTTTATGGCTTTCTTTACAAGATTGACTATGAAAACCAAGAAGCCGTCATTTGCTTTACTGCTATCTTTCAGACCATCGTCGTACTCCCAGCTGTCTTTGCCAGCAGAAGCTTGAGTAACACCCAAAGGCTTCGACTTTCCACGACCAGGACCATCGCAGGGGCGAAGCAGAAACAGCGAGTTTACATTGATGAAAGGGTATATCTGCTTGCACACAGATAGAAGAAACAATAGCTGCAGTGAGAACCTCCATAACAGCTACGGTATGTATGATTGCAAGCTGTCCAACTAAGGTAGAGGATACTAGAACCTTTAGGAACCTGTTTCCTATTTCCTGTTGCTATTAGAAATAACTCACGTAAATCATACCCTTGGCTCGCCTTCAATTAGCAAGTTGGGGAGAAACCATGACATTGAAACATGTCTATGGACACTGATCCTTAAATCGAAACGGGCCTGTCTACCATCCTTTCAATAGCGGCATACAACCTCCCACTTTGAAGTTGCACAAGAAATTCATACATAATTGAAAACTTTGATCTCTAACAGATTTGGCTCTTGTATCTCCACAGCTCTAAAATCTCCCCCAAATCGTGCTCCTATGATTGTAAAAATGGTTCAGTGAAGCAAATAGTTTCCTCTTCCTCAGTGCGTCCAAGCATTGCATATACAGACGTTCATCATATTGGCTGAAGAACCAGCAAACCTGAGGACTGGGTTGTAGGGCGCTTGCGCTTAAATTGGTCCTTCTCTGGGTTAAAATCCTGGTCAATGTTATCAAAAACAAATGTGAAAAAACAGGAGATACTGCTGTAAGCAAATAAACATAATCTCAGTGAGCCCGATTTTTGTAGAGGTAAGCTGCCATTTGAAAAGAGGAGAATGGTGGTAACTCATAACTACCCCCATTTTTTTGCTTTCTATTTTCACAATAATTAACCTCATCATAATCACTCCAAAATTCACAATCATTTGTAGGGTTCCAAATGAGATTACGCTACGTACCTCTAACTCTTCACTCAAGTTACTTGGCACATAGTTAAATTTGGAACGCAGTAGTTTATAGAGAACCCACAGTGAACACCCGACATTTGAATGATTATGGAACCCCGAAGCAAGTTACTGCTGACAGAACCCTAKGGAATTTATATGAGGTCAATATGATCAATCCCTAGGGTACCCCTCTTCTATTAAAACAATTYCTGAATCTTTTTATCAAACCCCTGCGTGAGATAGCAAACTCTAAATCAATAATACCTCAATAAAAACACCCATCCAATGCAAACACATTTACCCCATATCCAACCAAAATGCTTGAAGTGTAAGCACAATTGAGTTTCCCGGATGAACCGAAGTGGCCATGGTTGAACATGCAAAACTTGTAGAAAATGCCTTGTCAATGTTACTYCAAAAGCAAAATTACCGATAATACAACAGTTCTCCATCTCGTTTGAACCCTGCTTCTCAGCACCAGTGTTCACCACGCAAACTCCTTCCGTGATACCCAACACATCGCCATTATAGCAATGAAACCAATGTTTAAAAGCCTACTGAAACTAAGATTTATGATTTGAAATCAACACCAACAATTAAACTAMGATTTATGATTTGAAATCAATGTTTTTAAACRCCAAATTTCGGCATGCAAGACACGGATCACACTGCTTTGAATCGAGCCTAAAGTGATCCATAAGTGAAGACATGCGTCCCATTGTATAAGACCCTGTGGCATTCTACACACTACAACAGTCAGACCTCTTGATCGTGAGCTTCTCTGAAGAACCATTCTACAATATCATGCATACTTGTCACATGATCGTTGACCGTAGCACACACTTCACGTTTAAACTACGTCATAGTGACAAGTTGGGGTTAAGATGAAAGAGGTTCCAGTGCAATTGCAAGTTGTACCTTGATGTGGTTAAGGGTATCCGTCATTATGTCCGCTGAAGACAGCCTCCAATGGCGGACTGGAAGCTTGTACGTCCAGGGTGCTGTAATTCGTGTGAGAGTCGAGTTGGCGGAGGGCTTCGTAGACACCGATCCCAGCMGACACGGAGAGGTTCAGTGAGCGCACATACGTCTCATTCATGGGGAGCCGCACTGTGCCTCCGGCGTACTCTCCGGAGCTGCATTGCTCCAGAGCTGCAGCAGGCAGGCCGTCTACTTCGGACCCAAATAGAAGCCAGTCTCCACACTTGTAATTCACGTCCTGTTCCATTCCAAATYCTTTCAGCAGTGATCCTATCCAAATTCAACACGAGGGCAATATTGCAGTCTGAAAATTATGGAGGTTGGTGATGGAGTCAAAAGCAAAGAGGAGCTGAGGTTAACCGTGTGGACATCACGACCCTTCTTGGTGAATGCAAGGAGCCTTTTCTCGCCCTCCTGTCAAGACGAGACCACACGAAAGGTTAGTGATGCGTTGCCGACGAAAAACATACCGAAAGTATGAACACAGCCCTAATTTGGTCAACTCAATTGCTTGCTACTCGGTCTCTAACACGAACCCAAGATATAAACGAACTCCTGRATCAGCATTTGCTTAACCTGATCAATGAATATTAGATACGGTTTTCAGTAACATTAAACTGCTTCAGACAGCATCATAAAGAGAATCTTGGCCATAGAGAGGTCTCCATACGGTCACAAATGATCATGCGAAGACTTGCCTATGTATTAAGAGCTGCACTTTCTATCATCAATATGACCACAGGGAGAGCTCACATGAACCATGACAAAGATTCTCTTTAAGATGCTGTCTAAAAGTTCTTGAAACAGTCTAGTTTTAATAAAAAAAAACTGTTATTGCTAGATCATATTCTCGTCACACAACAACAATGTATTCTGAAGTCTCTACACAGCAAATGTAGGTGTCCTTGACCTCCGTATGCAAGCTTAAGATCAAAYGGAAAGTCAATGACCCAACCTGTTCTTGAAAGTAGGTGAAGAARTCATTCCAAGACTTATGCACCTTCACCACCACATATCTGCTCGCATTCGCCTTGAGAAGGATAAACCGAAAGCACGTGCATGTTCTTCTAGAAGCTTTAGAATGCCTCCACAGCTCTGTGTTAGTACTTGCGTTGCTCCTTTACTTCATACTCATTCAGCAAAATAAACGTAACGATTATTATTTCCCAACACAAATATCGGTGAAAACTGGTATGAATCAACAATGGGAAGGATACGGCCAGTAGTCTAATCCTGCCCTCTTCAGCTTGGAATCCTCAATTTTGAATCCCATCGGCTGTCAAGACATGATAGCAACCCATCACCTTCATGRCGTCAAGAAGGTCAAAGAGGAAAAAAGAATGAAGCACGTCCAAATTATCGTGCTGACATTGCTAAAGGGGTGGCGAGATCAACCATAGAACTCATGAGGCACAGCTTAATCCCTAAATGCTGTGCAAGGCCATATAAGTCCCCTTGCATTCCATTGCTTCATATTTGTCCAAATTCCTTATTTGGTTAGGTATAGGTGGCTCTACCTTAGAAGCAATTTCATTGGCTGGCCTCGTTGGGAGAGAGTGGGCTGTCAGACTTGGAGATAGAGATTGGTTGTTGGGGGGACCAGATTTTGAGGAGCAAAAGGGACCTCCCAATGAAGGTTAAGAATGTTATGTTTGGGATTGCGGGGAATTTAGGAACTGCACCACCGTAGCACTATGACATGACCGGAGTTTGGCGAAGTCATTTTTTTTATTCCAGTTTTTTTTTTAGATTTTTTTAATTTCAAAAACAATTTTTAACTTTTTTAACTCTATAATTTTTTAGTATTTATAACCCTGACAACAACCGGACAACATCAAGAACACACCTGAAACGGCCCTCCCTTGTCTCAAAAAATATCTAATGCCTATTACYAGTTGGTGGAGTCTCCTATTTAATCTAGTTTCTTCTTCTATTTGTCAAAAATATTCCAAAGGATCCACCTAGATTAATTTAGTGACAAGGATTCAAAATTTAAACCATGTAAATAAAAAATAAGACTCCAAATTAGAAAACTCCAAAGATGAAGCTCAACTTGGAACATCTCCATTGTTTCCTAATTTCTATTAYATCAACTTTGATTGAGGCTTCTCTCCTTAAATCTTTCAACCTTATCCCACCAAGGACAAGCCAATACAATATGATAGAGCATTTGCGTCAAAATCAAAGTTCAAGATTTTAGCACTAATGTATCAAATATTTTCAATGCACCCCTTTTACACCTTTTTTGTTTTTTAGATTTGTCAAATTGATCATATATGATGTCATTTTGTAGTCATGTGCAACTTGCGGGTTGTTGAGCTTCTATTGCATAATAGAGTTGTAATGAAGGCCAAATGTGGAATGTGCAAAATGATAGAGTAAAGAATAAGACACAAGTACAATTTGCAATTGTATAAGGGAGAGGCACTCAATGGCGTCCATGTACCCAATGCTGTCCCTTTCTAGGTCGTGCATTCATTCTAGAAGATAAATGTAGCCGGACTGTAGACTACTTATTATTTTAGGTCAAAGAAATAAGCCATGTAYTACCTACCTACATGTATAGTCTGAAATGATTATGCTCTGTAGAATCTAACGGCATTGGGTACAGGGACGTCATTGGGTGCCTCTCCCTTAGACGAAAACACAGTGAAATTTTTCAAAGATTTGGTTTATTTTAAATTTGAATCCTTTTCATTCTCAAAGATAAGGTGGATAGTACATCCAAAATCACACTTACCCTAAAATCATCATTATCACTTTATATACATCTTGCAAATAATATGTACATATGTTGAGGAAACAATTTTAGAACATCTACCAAAATATTTTTGACCCTTTATAACTTTTGCATACAATATCCAAATTGTCGCGTTCTTTGGTGTGTTGGAAGTTGGAACCTCCTTTCACTTGGCTGCCAACAAGAAAATTTGGAAATTTGACCGGTTTAAAATTAGAATTTAGGCACACGAGCAAATAGTGTCGGTTTTGAGTTTGGTGTGCCGGAACCTCTTTTCACTTGCCAACATGAAAATTTGAAAT
The DNA here is from genome assembly GCA_006891605.1 of Pleurozium schreberi. NCBI lineage: Eukaryota > Viridiplantae > Streptophyta > Bryopsida > Hypnales > Hylocomiaceae > Pleurozium > Pleurozium schreberi. The sequence continues at coordinate 34,960 of VACF01000344.1, read as the reverse complement.
TTTGACCGGTCTAATAATAGCAACTTGGCAAAGTGTTSGTTTCGAGGATACCCAAGCCTTCAGCCAAGTCAGGCAAGTAAGACAGGAGGCTCAAATTTTGATTGGGCATTTTGAACCAAACATGACACAAAGGTACATTTTGCTTTCTTCAATGTACCAAAATGTACAAAGTGTGTACATTCTAGGAGGTGGTCGCTTTCAGTGTCCTATGGCATTTCAACTTCAAAATTTCATAACTAATTCCACAAAGCTCCAAAAAAATATGAAACAACTTGGGCTACATGCCATTTCCTCTTGTTTTTTAAATAAAAATTTCCTAAAAAATATTTCAAGATGTTTTACCTCTCCCAAAATTCAGTTTCAGCGCTTAGATGATTGCTTTATAGACCTCCTACCTGAATTATGGGAGAGGCACCCAATGGCGTCCACGTAGCCGATGCCATCCCTTTTTAGGTCAGGCATTGATTCTAGAACACAAATGTAGCGATACTCTAGATCACTTATTATTTTAGGTCAAAGAAATAAGCCATGTACCGCCTACCTACATTTATGGCCTGAAATGATTATGTCTTGCAGATTTGGATGGCATTGGGTACAAGGATGCCATTGGGTGCCTTTCCCTCAGTGGTTGGAGAGTTTCTGAATAGCCACAAAAATTGCAGGCGAACCCATGATTGACTGCTCACATAACTTATTATGACTCCAGACTCCAGTGGAGAGTGAACACTGAACACAACGGCCCTACTTGAATGGACGGAATACCTTCTTCAGCTCTGCCTGAAAGCTCACTCACTGAGAGTCATGATAAGCATGAGCTTTTTCCAGTATCTGTTTGATGTTCGCTTTCTTCAAAGTCTCTGACGCTGTTGCGGTCGGTCACAATCATGGTTTCTGGACACATTTTGGTGCACCTCAGTTTTTCTTGTCATGTGAATCACTGTGTGATGAGGAAGGCTGCTTTACTGGGGGTCACATCGATCTGCAAAAAGGGGAAATACAGTAAGCTTACAAGCAGGGTTCTTAGTTATTCCCATCAAGAGTCACTTAGGGTTTCGTGAGAAAATACGAAATTTACCAATTGAACGGAGCGCCTCAGCAATTACAGTAATCAATATTTTTCAAATTCCGTGTGGTGACATTGATTTCGTTGGWGGTTACAGAGTCGATTTCGTCTTCCTTGACATAATTGTTGTGTATGGGTCGCATTAACTTTCACCTACTGCAGTTACGCTGCACACCCACAATCCATTATATGGTGGGTTTGGTGAAGCTTAATTGTCTCCGCTTGCCAACTCCTACAGGTATTGAATATTGATGTTTCTTTTGCAAGGCTTTGCGGATCTGGTGAAGATATTCTTCCAGCAATTGAGATTATGAGAGCAATAGATTCGTGGCGAATATCCAACTGGTAAGAATCAGTTTCAACCACACCACTGATAAATTTGCTGCATCCAACTCGAAATTGAATTCCTCACAACAATCTGAAGAACATCATACCAAATGTATCCCTATCTGCTTTCTCAAAATAATCACAGTACATCCAGATCGCACTTTTCTCTCAACAAAATTTAGGAAGCATATGCATCAAGTTTGCACCTCACCCGGAACTCTCACTGTTACACTCCACTGTATGGCACAAGAAATTGTATACAAATGTGACAATCAAAAGATCAAAGATAGTAATCTACAACATCTTCTACCTCACCTACCTCTTGCTACATAGTACTTCTTCAATGTGACTGTCATACATACAAAATTGATTGTCACAATGTTACAAAAGAGTCACTTTATACATACAGAACTCACTGTCACAACATTACCAAACTCCTTGTAATCAAGGGCATTTTGAACGCCTAGCCAGGCAGTACATAAAAAGATGTCTAAATGAACAATACCGGTACCAAAAGGAACTACAACCAGAAAAGCTTCACAGTTTCAAAGACCCAATAGTTACAACAACCCCTGGCAAAATCCCTCAACAAGTCCACTTTGCAGTGCTCCCCTGTTGTGAAATTTTGCCCAATCTACTTTACTAGATCACTCCCTCCACAGGAAGGGTTGAATGCTTCATCAGGAGGCACTGAATCAAATTAGGCCTGTCTTAATTATTCCACCCTCATGTACAATGCAAGCCGTAGCAACCCATTCCCCTCGAAAAAAATCAATGCAAACGCGATCTCAACCCTCAACCCTAATCCTAACTGAAGCATCAGAGCTCGCAACTCCATCGCACACTCTCTTCGCTCGCTGTCAACATTCTCAACGTGTGCTTGACATACGCAGTCTGGAAAGCGGCGAAGAAGCAGTAGCAACCCATTCCCCTCCAAGAAAACGCGATCTGAGTTCTAAACCCTAAATCCTAAAAAACCTAACTGAAGCATCAGAGCTGGCAGCTCCCTCGCACACTCCCTTGGTTCCCTGTCAATGCTCTTGACGTGAGCTTCACATACGCATTCTGAAAGGCGTTGAAGAAAGCGTCCTGGTTGGATGCGAACATGGTAACGATGGGTGCCGTGCGTGCGTCTGTGGCCAAGATGTTGTCCACCGTGAAGAGACCGCGTGCTGCGATTAGATTTAAGTAACTCTTTTCTTCGCACTCGAAGAGCTACGACGTACTAACAGACACGAGAAGGGCGGGCTTGTGGCGGACACGCGCTTGCACTCCTGGAAATATATTGCAATGATCTACATAAGTTCAGTTAGCTGCGCGCAGCTGTTTGAAATATTTAATTGAACAGCTTGAGCGGTTGGGCATTTACGTTACCGATTCTGCGAGCTACTCGAATTGAAGCCGCGGCTATTTGCGTGGCGAGAAATCATATACTCATCAGTCAGGGCGTGACGAAGGGACACCTGGGGGCCGGCCTGCATTGATCCTCCGAGGACTGCTGCAGTTTCATAACTGCCGCATTGAATGTGACTGACAGCGTTGCAACTACCGAGCTAACTCTTCAGGGTGCGTCTCTCTCAAAACAGCTGACCACAGGCAGGGGAGCTTCAATTCGGCCATGGCAGGATGGCCAGCTTCCTTCATTGTAAGGTAAAAGCTTAGGCTTAAATTTGCACTGAGAGGAGGTAGAATTCTGCAATGGCAAGGAATTCCTTACAAACTCGGTCATCTACCGTTCCAGCCGCGTTGCAGATAGTGTGCACTGGAACAGATGGCTTGAGATTGGATTAGTTTTTGCAATAAAGACCATAGCATTCTTGAACTTCAAGGCAGGGGAACCGTAGCTCCTTTCATTGTAGAACATCTTTGAATCGGCAAGCTTGTGCACGTATTTTGGGTCAGTGTAACATGAATTGATATTCTTGCTACAAGGATAGTGTAGAAAGACATGTCTATGTTTCCATAATTCAAGAATGTTATAAGGTAGGAGGTCCTAAAATGGAGCAGGTTCTAAAACCAATCACGCTCTCTGGAGGTACATTTTGCACTCTCCAATGTACAAGTAGTCTACATTCAAGGAGGTGGTCAGTTTTAGAACCCATTGAAATGCACTTTTCTGCAACTTCAAAAATTCATAACTAATTCCAAAAAGCTCCAAAAAAATATGAAACGACTTGGGTTAGATGCCAATTCCACTTGTCTTTCAAGAAAAATTTGCTAAAAATTATTTCGAGCAGTTTCACCTTGCCAAAATTCAACTTCAGCCCTTAGATGGGTGCTTTATGGACCTCCTATCTTAGCTGAAAAGGAAAATAGCCTAAACCTTAGAAAAGAAAAATTCTACTATAATCATGGATTAGTACAACATTGGGCTATGTATGTATTTTCAACTGCAATAGTCCTTGCAACAATTTACATTCCTACGCATAGATGTGTATTGATTATGTACCCAAGACTTTTGCAACAAGTTTGCAATACTTTTCCAATGGTTCACAATAGACCATGATTGAGTTTATTAAGGCAAAGTATGGACTTAGGGTCGCTTTAGACTTAGAGGCTAGGCCAATTTGTTGTGTCAGACATTAAGAATGAAAGGCTAAAATCATCTCCAAAATCTTTACATATGGGAGGAATTGGCCTCCATTATAATTTTTTTCTAATGCACACTTGAGGCCACGAGACTAGAGTGCACCACCTCATTAGTGTTGACCTTCATTAGGAAAATTTTCAGCCCTCCAAGAGGCCGCGAGTTTTGCACCCCGGCGGTGCAATTACAGAAAAAAATAAAAATAAAAAATTATTTTTTATTTTTCAAAAATTGGAATCTGACGTGGCACTACTAGTGCCACGTCAGCGCTACATCAGATTGACTATTTTTTAAATATTTTTTTTATTTTTTAAATATTTTTTTACAAAAAGAAATATTTTTCAAAAAAAAATTTATTTTTTTATTTTTCTGTATTAGCACTGCGGGGGTGCCAAAAATGAAGTCTTAACGGCCCTCTGCAGGGCTGAAAATTTTCCTAATGGTAATGGCATTCAATGTTCAAACCAAACCTCGAAATCTAAGGACAAAAAAAAGTCCATATTGTGCCACTTGCAAGACACTCCATTTATTTGCGTATCAACCTTTTTTATTTAGATTTTGAGAAAGTGYTAGGATGGAGATCACGCAAAATTTGGTGAAGCATCGTATTCCTGCATCCATCCATGTTTTGGACCAAAAAATATTTTTCAATCATATTCATGCACTTTTCATCCAAATTTGGCAATTTCATCCATATTTTGAATAAAAATGAAAAAATTCTAACAAAAAAGGATTATTCTTTTCTGGAAAAAAGTAGACATTTAGTTTGAAATGGTGCAATCTGGCAACATGGTGCCAAAAAAAAGGTCTATCGTGCACTTGTTATACAACAAAACCTCTTTTACTCAATAGGTCCTAGACCAGTCTGACATATTGGTTTACAGAGGTTAATTGACTGAAGTGGAGATAGGCGGACTTCATTCCATTCCAACAACTTTTGAAAAAAAAAATTGCCCCTATGTACACCCGACAATCCATACCGCAAGTGAACCTTTACGTCATTATAAAAAGAAAGAAAAGAAAGATTCTACATTAAATATAGACCTTTCCTACAAGAAAGGAGAGCTTGAATATAATAGCACGGAAAACAAGGTTGAAAAGGTATAACATTGTTGATTTTTGCTATGATTGTGTGCCACCTCCCGGGCTCTTCATATTTGCTCCAAATGCCGAGTTGGGGATGGAAAGCAGGGCTTTTTTTCTTGGACAGGGTCCACCCTCTTTGGCCTCTCCGGACATGCCAGATTTTGGAGGGGTAACCCAATAGAGGTAAGAATTTTGACAATCTGGCAAAATTTCGCCAAGAAAAAAACCCTAATGGAAAGTGACAGGCCCGGGAATAATGAGTGACCAATGCCAGGTTGCATTTGGGCGTTTTTTTTTAGTACCCACACCGTAACGCAGTAGCCGTGACTATGTATTTCCGTGCTGCATTGGAAGTGCTATGACAACATTGGTTTACAGAGGTTCATTGGTTTATAGAGGGAGGAACTTATAGTGCCGTGGCCGGCTGTGCTTGTGTTTGCCCCAGCCTTTGCTGAGTTGGTGTGGKGATGCTCTTAACATACTTACTCCAGACAGTCACGTATGTCACAATAGACTATTCGAGAATCTGCTGCAGCCCAGTCCAGCAGGCCTGTCCTCTCCTCCAGACCCACATTGAATGGAATGTGTCATGGGAAACCGTGTGGACATCAACGGAGCTGGCGTACCTTAGTGGCGTACCTTAACTTACCTTACTTCCTACTTGAGCTTCTGAGCCTCTGTCTGTCTGTCTGAGTGTGGCTCTGTGCATCAATTGCTTACGTTGGTCACCTGGCTCGGAAGTTTCGACATCTGCTACCTTGCTAAACAGTTACCAGCCTGAGCTCGCTAGCTGACGCGTCTGATCATCTGATCGATCGATGCCGTGGCCAGAAGGGGAAGCTCGCGATCGAGCTAGCTCTGGCATTAAATAATTAATAATTTGTTTTTGCTTGCTCAATGCTCATGGAAATAAAATCATATATGGGTACAGGAATCGATTAATTATCAGCCAGGGGAGGGGACTGATCAGGGGAAGGGAGTGGATGGTTGTGAGTTTGCCACTTGCCAGTTGGGTGCATGCGCTTGCTTGCTTGCTTGCGCGAACTTAAAGAAACTGATCGACTGCAGCAACTCAGCACCCCTCTCTAACTTAATGACACTGAGTGCCGTAAGATGATTAGTCCTGAATGTATATTACTGAGTGGCTCATGCGTAAAATAATCCAGCATGCACTGGACATGTGGAATTCGTCCAAACAGATGYGCTGATGCTGATGGCAGATGCTGCTGCTGAGGGTGCTAGCTGAGGATGTACAAGAATGTGGCGTCACAGTGTATGACGTCATTCTGCCATGATCGTCACAGGAAGTGTGTGGAATTAGAGGGGATTTCACTTAGTTTATGTGTTGAAACAGATGAATTTTTATTGCCTCTTCATTTTCATACTGCAAAGATATTCATACCACTCGATCTTGTAAACTGCTCTTAAAGCGACCATTTAAGAGCTGATTGCGTTTTGGAGGGAAGCTAAACTTCTTGAAACAATTTTCAGGAAATTTTCATAGGAAGAAAAAAGGAATTGGCATCTAATCCAAGTTGTTTCATATTTTTCGGACCTTTGAGGAATTAGTTACAAATTTCTGAAGTTATAATGCAGTGGTCACTAAAAGCGACCACCTCCTGAAATGAACATTGTTGGTACATTGAAAAAAGCAAAATGTACCTCTGTAGCATGAGCGCTTTTAGAGCATGAGCGCTTTAACCCCAAAATGACCCTGAGATTTCTTGAGCTTCTAAAATTTGCTCTAAATTGAACAAAAAGCCAACATTTTGATACGTTGTATCAATTCTTTCTGAATTGTTACCCTATAAAATCAAACTAGACATGTTAGAGTTCACATTAGAAAAGAAAACACAACAATATCTCTTATGGATTGAAAGATTATAATGTTTGATCATGAGGGTGTTAAAACTGCAAAAGTGATTTGAAGTATTTTAATCCTCTTTTCACATGTCAAATCTAAAAAGTTGGTCACCAAAAAAACACGAGGTTAAAAGTAGTAACATGCATAACCCCAATCAATTTATGGCTTCTCAAAATCTACTCTACAATTTTTTAAAGTGAAACTATTGATTCTCGGAATTAGGGGTGGAAAGGAAAGATCTTTTCCAATAGTTTGACCTCCAATGTGTGTTTTTGGATTATTTTAAACCTGTAATTCCCACAATATCAAAGTTGATGATTTCCACGATCAACAGCTCGTTGTTTAAAGGTTAATACGTTTTAGGTGTTGTTGCAAATGGGGAGGCAAAGCTCAAATTGATATTTGCCTCGCAACGGCTTAGAAATATTGAGTCCAAGCAGGTGAACAATTCATATAGAATAGGCAGATCAATTGGGTCACATTCTATCACTACTGCGAACCCAATCGCTTTTCATTCCCTCAAATAGCAATAATACTTGTGGTGAGTGAAACAAGTCACAAAGGACAAAACGAGGGGCCAACGTGGTTGTGAACATTAGATCATTTTGAGTGAGAAGCAACAAAAGTCAGAATCTCCGAAATGAAAAACGACAGGCTTCACTCAGATAGTGTATTCTGATTTGCTAAATGTCAAATCACAAACTGTTGTAGCAGAGACAGAGTGGTATTCTTTGGAGATCGGCAAACCTGGGATTGTTCGAACTCAAGTCACAAATGTGTCCGGATGGAAAAGAGAATCATTCACCGTAAATCGGAAGCCTTTCGTTTAGAACAGTAATTTTAGTTTTTGAAGGTTGTTAGTAAGTTAGTAGCTCTTGTTGCTAAATGTCACTTGTATAACCATTACGTCAGCCAATTTTCAATCTCAACGGAATTGTGGTGGACCCAGGTGTTGCTAAAGTAGGTGAACCCGATACCAACCATTGACGTAATACCACCCAAATGTAGGACTCTTGTTGATTCTAGAATGAGAATTTATGACATAAGTACATGCCTTAAGTTCACAATAAGCGAACTTAAGGCATGTATCACTGTCATAGATTTTCACTTTGGAATCAATGACAACCCTACATTTGGGTGGTATTAGGTCAAGACCTTAATGGTTGGTATTAGATTCGCCTACCTTAAGCTTACTTCATTGCTCTTGGAATGTCATTCAAGTTTCAGCTGKCCAAGCGGATTGAAGCCATGCATGTGTCAGGTTTGTGGTTTTGGAATACTCTCGATCAACTGAACGACAAAACATTGGCCAGTTGACTTTCGTTCACAACTATAATAACAGTGTCGGTATAATGTTCATAGTTAGCACAATTGGCATTGCTAGGCTGCATTGACATTTTTGCCATTGACCCAGCATTCGGTTGCTGCAGACTAGTGTAGTTACGACTCCAATCCATCTACTTACAATTAAGTTCGAGCTCTTTGATCCTTGTCATCATCCTATCTACACTCAATAGTAAGGGTATTATGGGGACCCATACTAATTAATTGACATTTCACACTCTATAAATATCTACCTTGGTTGTACATCAATAGTGACTAAAGTGTGCAGAGGTTGTTCATCTTGTTTCAAACATCTACAATTTTCCTCATTCAGTCCCCTTAACTATTTGGTCCCCTTAATATCCCTATTCATTGTAGATCGATCGTAGTTGATGCACCCACCATATCAACTTCCTAGACACCTTTTGGCATCCTATCGTTCTACAAATTTCTGGAACTTATGGTAATTTAGTCTACTCTGAAAGCGCCGACCGTATTCTAAAAGCAATCATGATACAGAGGTACATTTCTCTTTTTAAAATGTACCGAAATTATACATTTTAGGTGTTTGTCACTTTGGTGATCACTGCATTTCAACTTCAAAAATTTAGAACTCATTACACAAAGGTTCAAAAAATATGAAACAATTTAGGTTAGATGACAATTCCATTTTTCTTCCTATGAAACTTTACTGATTTTTTTTTATTATGGGCTTCTTCGAATTAGTAAAAATGATTAGGTTAGCTAGAGTGTCTATTGATGTGATATTGATTTTATTGATGTGATATTGGTTTTGTAGTTGAGACTAAACAAATGGTGGTGAAGTGAATGAATTAACACTCCAAATGTATGAAAAATTGATCAAATGATTGAAAATGTTCACAATGAGAAGACAAGAATATGAGTTGAAATTTAGAATTTTTAAAAGTAGTATTCCTAATTTCAACTATGTTAATATAACCTCTTGTCAAGATTATTGGATGAAATGCCAACCATGAACATGAAAGCCAAAAGGTTGATTTTGGATACTCCTACAACCATCACTTTTGTAAAATTGCCATTTATTTGGTATGGTGTCTAAAAGACACAAGTTTATGAGAATTTGGAATCTCTTTTCAAACCTACCAACAAGATCTAAAAAAATTTAAAAATTTAATCTTATAAAGTATACACAGATGAAAGTTCTTTGCCAGTACGTGGAGTAGGAAAAAAAACTTGGTCGCAACTTGAAAACATTGCAAAAAAATCCTAGTGAAAAAAATCTATAGAAGCCCTATTTAGAATAATAAATAGAGAAAAAACGCAAACTTGGTACTTGAAAATATGGTTCAATATGGTAATTAAAGAAAAATAATTGGTAAAACTCAAAAAATGTCATGAAAGCTCACACAAACTAATACTTATACAAACATTTTAAAGATGTATTATACCTTAAGACTTGTTTCTACACCTGACAGTGAATGGTGCTCTTGAATTTACCGTCAGCTTCATCAATTGATAATAAAGAGCACAATATTTTCCAAGTGAATGAAGCCATGAAGGCAATGTTGTCAAACATTTGAAATCCTAAACTTGCTACCCTATAACAAGGTTGCCATTCAAAGGAGAGTACCGGTACACTAATAATGGTATTTAGTGTTGGCAACACTAAATACGTAGCACAACACTAAATGTCAACAATCCTCTTAATGTTACCACACTAAATGTCAATTTAAAAACTATTTGTCAACTATTAGATAATGTTTTTTTTACAAGATTACATTTAATCAGTTACATATTATTTTATCAAATTGCAATGAAAAAAATATAAACCTAAATCTATGAATTGAGGGGTGGTGAACACAACTCTAAATGCAAACCACTTGAAATTTAGAGTGGGTGTGGTAAAAGATCAAGTAACACTATTAGTAATATAACACTAAATACCATTATTAGTGTAGGTGAGTTACAGATCATAAGGTAACTACTCTTAATATTAACCTGGTTGGTATTCCAATCTATACAAATTTTTGCTTAACCCCAAAATGACCCTGGAATTTCTTGAGCTTCTAGAATTTGCTCTAAATTGAACAAAAAGCCAACATTTTGATACGTTGTTTCAATTCTTTCTGAATTGTAACCGTATAAAATCAAACTAGATTTGTTAGAGTTCACATTAGAAACAAAAACACAACAATATCTCTTATGGATTGAAAGATTATAATGTTTGATCATGAGGGTGTTAAAATTGCAAAAGTGATTTGAAGTATTTCAATCCTCTTTTCACATGTCAAATCTAAAAAGTTGGTCACCAAAAAAATATGAGGTTAAAAGTAGTAACATGCATAACCCCAATCAATTTATGGCTCTCAAAATGTACTTTACAATTTTTTAAAATGAAATTCTAATGTGATTTTTTCTCAAAGATCTAGTGTATTTGAGGCTCATTCCCAAGAGCCCTCAATACTCCAAGAAGTCGAGATTGCAATGGACACCCATGCACAAAATCTTGAACAGGAAAATCATAATCAATCATTTTCAAAATCAGATTTTTGAAGCTAAAACTAAACTTCAAAAAGAATTTTTCAAAAATATAAACTACTGAAAATAGTGATTTGGTAAGGTTTTGTTTAACTTAAAAAATTGGTCAAGGACACATTCTGTCCTCAGGGTCATTTAGGGGTTAAGCCTTCGCATCCTCGACAAGACCCTGAATGAAGTTCGCTGACGACTGGCTAACCACGGGAGTGATGTCGCAGTTGTCTTCAGGCATTCCAACTTTGAGCTTCACCAGCTTCTCATTAATCTTTTCAACCAGTTCTTCCGCAACTGACTCCATAACGCAGATCACCTTGATAGCCGTGCACCTTTGACCACTGCGATACAAAAAAATTCCACAAAATCTCAAACCTTAGAAAACCATACAACCAAGTCCAAGTCCAAGTTTTGAGGCAACTTTGTCACTCTCTCTCTCGTAGGCTAGATTAGAAGAAGAAGAAGACTATAATCCATAACCCACTCCTGTTATTTTCATTGTAACCATAATATCAACCAAACTACGGTTGGTYTACAGTTTTAATTATTATCCTCCTTTGTACTTTCAAAAAGATGCAAATTTTTCAATATCTAAGGGTCCTGCTTTAGCCTAAAAGAGAGTGTCATTATCTGGAGGATTAGCGTGTAACCCTTYTTCTCAAAGTAAGTCCTTGGGTCAACCAGAAGTATCAATCTAAATGTTTTCAAGGATTCAACGACTCGATTTAATTTTCATTGTGTCTAATAATCTTATCATGGAGTCTCCGAGTTCCCGAAGGTTCCGTATTGTACAACTCCAGAAACTCATGTGGATTTGTGAATAATATAAGCCACGAACCTGAAGGAGAATCCGCCCTTGATGACATTGTTTGCAGCCAGTTCAAGATCAGCATCTTCAAGGACGATACAACAATCCTTGCCTCCAAGCTCCATCTGAAGCGGGATCATCCCAGCTTTCTTKGAGATGGCAATACCCGTATCACCACCTGTGAAACTGAAACCAACATCATATAAAATTTTAGGTTAAATTAACCTCATACCTGATATTCTTTTGGTGGATTTTGGTGTGCCAAAGTTTAGCATTCAATTGCTGAGAATGAGAGCTTTCAAAATGATTAGAAAATTAGAAATTTCAGTTGCCCATCTGAAGCATCATCGGAGCACGAAAATCTAGGATGGTCTTAAATATTGGGATTCAAATGAGTCTCAAACCACTTTGAGATCCCATTTTGCAATTATATCAATTTTGTTGAAATTAAGTTACTCCAGTTTTAAAGAATATGATCATGTTTTGGAATGAAAATCTGTTGCACAATTTAAAAAAGGAGTAAGAGTTTTACAGTACCTTATGCAATTGACTCCCGGGTGCATGGTGAGGAAATCTCCAATCTCCGAACCCTTTCCTGTGATTGCAGAAACTAAACCTTTTGGGAACCCAGCCTTGTGAAGGCAATGCACCATGTGCAAAGCCGACACCGCTCCCTGCAATTGAAAAATGTAGGCTGACGTGTAAGAAATAATTTTGAGGGGAACATTCTATTCTAGAGTGATTCTTTGTTTAAGGAACACTCAGGGAGTCATGTTGAAAATCTAACACACTAAATTGAACGTCCACGGTGTAATTGAAAACTACCACAAACCTGAAGGCCATATTCGTTATATTGAGACTTTTCGCAGTCTCATTTTTATCTTCGACTTCAATATGAACCGCTTTATCTCTTTACTAGTATTTTTTTTTATAAATAGGTAACAATACCAACTTTTAGAATTTCATTATAGGATCATTATTTGAGCATTATTTATTTTTGGTTTCAATTACTACTTTTTTAAATGAAGTTTTCAATATCTAGCATTCTGTCTCAAAATCTGCAAAAAGTCTCAATATAATGAATACTCCAACTCTGATGTACAGAAATATGCAAAACAATAGATATGCAAACTCATCATGTTTTGTGGGATGGGATGGAGGATGTAAAAAAACATTGGGATTTTGATCAAGTACTACAAAATGAAAATATGACATTTTGGGTTTGTGATCCGGTGAGCATACCTGGGTAGGAGGCTTCAAAATGACAGCGTTGCCTGTGATTAGAGCTGGAGCGATCTTGGACACTGCCAGGTTGACTGGGTAGTTGAAGGGGGGAATGCACAGGACCACGCCAAGTGGAATCTAACACCATTGCCAGGTCAACACATTGCCCATCAAAATTAAATTATTATTTATTTTTTTGCCATATTGACTTTTTCATAGGTGAAATCTATGTGAGATGTGTCACCTTCTCTGATAAAGAATTCTAAAGCATGTGTCAAACTTGCACTTTAAAACTACGGTACCCGAACACCCTCTGCATTTGATGTAAATAGTACATATATTTCCCAGTTCAATACATAGTGGTTGAGTAACCTGATAAATACTTCCATGTCCTCTCCTTTTTTTAAGTACCTAAAATTCGTCATTATTTTTTCCATTGAATCTCTTACAAGTCCAGTAGACAAAATCTTGAAAATAGTACAAATTTTCACTCCAAAAAGGCTGCCTCAGTGTGTGGGGCTCAAAGTAAAGTCAGTCCTATGAAACTGAAGGAATCAAAGTTCACAATGAAAAAAATCTTGGATAAGGGAGAGGCACTCAATGGCGTCCATGTACCCAATGCCGTCCCTTTCTAGGTCATGCATTCATTCTAGAAGGTAAATGTAGCGGGACTGTAGACTGCTTATTATTTTAGGTCAAAGAAATAAGCCATGTACTACCTTCCTACATTTATAGTCTGAAATGATTATGCTCTGTAGAATCTGACGGCATTGGGTACAGGGACGCTATTGGGTGCCTCTCCCTTACAAGGTGAAGAAAGTTGTGCACCTTTGATGCAAGGCAAAATTTACTTCTGCCATTTCCTGGGAAGCTGTCGGACGCTAAGAACTTGCCCTCAGCCATGATTCGAATGCCCTCCTCTGCAGCATAGGAGATAAGGTCACCAGATCGGACGACCTACAAGAATTGCCAAATTCACTAACATAAGTGCAAAAAAAAAAAAATAATAATAATCTCATCAATTATGAGCAAACGCAACACATACATTAAGCTCAAACCTTGCACTTTATATTGCGTCTTCAATGTGGAGGGATTGATAACGCCCACCGACTTCCCCGAAACAGACACCTTCCACTCTCCGTCAGCGTAGTATTTGTATGTATCACCCTCCACAATGTCTTGGAAAAACCCTTGACCTGCCATTCTGCCACCGCCTGTCTCCGAATTGAAGGAGCTAGCTGCAATCCAGGCCAACTAGCAATTATAAAACCACCTCAGGGAAGGCAAATTGATCAAAAGAAGAAGGCTTTGCACTACCACAAAAGCTACTATTTAACAGGGAATTTATTTACTTTTAACAGAGAAAAATACACAACCCTGGAGAAGAAGAAAAACTCTCATAATAATATTAACGATGATAACAATAACCCTCATTCTAATAAGAGCAAGTCAGAGTGAACAAAAAGTTTGTTTGGAGTTGTTCGACAACCTACACTCGTACACACAAACATTGCGAGTAATATACCCATATGAGACCTTCATAACGAGTGTTACGTGAGTAACAAAAATGAGTTGAAGAACGCAAAGTACGTCTAAGATTTCAAACCACGTCAATATCACATCCATGTATATCCATAAATTCGAAACACTCACACAAACAATCACACAAAAAAATCAAGTCACTGTGTGTACATTAAGTTCTAGTTAAATGTAAAACCTTGATTTCCAAAAACCTACTGTTGAATGTCGTGGCATTACTACTTACCTTCATTCAGAGTTCGATACTATGTACATCAACTACCGAAAGACGCAAACCATGGTACTCTGATATCTAGTCCAAACTCAAATGCGGTCAATTAACAACCAAACTCCTCACCACTAAATTAAACACACGCAAGACGAGCAAATTGAAAGTGTTGATACTGTTCTACTCTGGAGTATATCTCAACAACGAAGAGCTTCGTTTACCTTCGAAAACACAGCAACCAAGTGGGGAAATTTGTAGGGATTGAAGGTGTGTGCGAAACTATTATTGAGAACTAGTCCAACAATCAAATGCGATCAACAACCGAAATCCTCGTGAACCACTAAACACACGCAAGACTCACGAGCAAATTGAAGTCTGCGCCGATACTCTTCTACTCCGGAGTACTGTATATATATCTCAACAACTGAGAGCTTCCTTTGCCTCCGAAAAAACAGCAACCAAGTGTGAAAATTTGTAAGGAAGATTGTGTTCGAAACTATTATTGAAAACTAGTCCAACATCAAATTAAATGCGAAACTCCCCACCACTGTCTACACACAACCAAGACTCACGAGCAAATTGAAGTCTGCGCCGATACTGTTCTACTCCGGAGTCTGTACTGCATATCTCAACAACTGAGAGCTTCCTTTACCTTCGAAAAAACAGAAACCAAGTGGAGAAATTTGTAGGGAAGATTGTGTGCGAAACTATTATTGAGAACTAGTCCAACAATCAAATGCGATCAACAACCAAACTCTTCACCACTGTCTAAACACAACCAAGACTCACGTACGAGCAAATTGAAGTCTACGCCGATACTGTTCTACTCCGGAGTACAGTACATCTCAACAATTCAACTGAGAGCTTCCTTTTAGTACCTTCGAAAACACAGTGCTCAACCAAGCGGCGAAATTTGTTGGGGAAGGTTGTGCATTCCCTGTTTGAAACTACGTTTATTCGTGAGATCGAACTTTTGGTTGCGAGGAGGAGCTAGAAGACGGACGGAGTTGGGACTCATCAGGCAATGCATGGGAAGGACGCCAATGCGCAAAAGAATTTAAGCCGGCCTGACGAGTGGCATGGCCAGCCATGACCAAATTTACAACGAAGCACTTCAGAGCTGCGGAAGCTTGGACGCGTGCCTGAGATGGCTTTGGGGGAGGCTTTCGGGGAGGAGGCTTTTTCCTTTTGTTGTTACTTTGGGCTTCCTCCTATTGGTTACCACCAATTTTCTTTACTGTTTTTTTTTTTTTCCTTTCTTTTTTGAAAATTTTATGTTGAGGGAGGGTGAGGTCAGCGTGAGAAGAGAGACTTTTGGGTATTTTTTTTCCCTGGGAATTCGGAGGTTTGGGGAGCATATTCTGGCAAAGTGGATGGAGGAAATTGTAAGTTCACTTTCTGAATTGGAACAGTAAGCTTATTATAGTGCACTGTATACTCTCATACTCTCATTAGCCAGGTCGCCTTTCTAATTAAGGTAGGAGGTCCATAAAGTACTTATTTAAGAGCAGAAAGTGATTTTGGGGAGGTGGAACTTCTAGAAATATTCTTTCACTAAAATTTTCCTTGAAAGACAAATGGAATTGGCTTCTAATGCAAGTCGTTTCATATTTTTTGGAGCTTTGTGAAATGAGTTATTAATTTTTGAAGTTGAAATGGGGATCAGCCACCTCTTCAAATGTACACTATTTGTACATTGTTGGTACAAAGAAAAAACAATGTGTAGAAATAGTGTACATTTGAAGAGATAGGTGTTTTAAGAAACTAAGTGCTTTATGATTGCACCGCTACATATATAATGAACATGAACATGAACATAGTAAAGATGGTAATAAAGAGGATTACCCAGAATTAGAGAATTGTTATTGTACATAATGAACTCCTCTCAAGAACTCCTTCATTTCCACTTGCAATCTGGTCTAGTCCATCACCTATGATAGATCCATATTTGGACCATGTGAAATTGGAGGCTACAAGTAAGTTCATTAATGTTTTGGGTTGTATTCCCGGTTGTATTTCAAGTGAATTCATCTTAATTCAAGTGATTCCTATTCTAAATCTCTTTCAAAAGTTCAAGAATTTTAAACATTCATAGAGTCTACCAAATGATTATATAACCCCTAAATGCAYAAGTGTCCCCTTGGAGAACATATGAGATCTCCGGCATGTCCTATGATCTCAATCTTTGGCTTGTTGTTTTGAAACTTTATGTAAAAATGAGAATTTCCAATAGCTTGGCAAGAATGTAATTTTCACAAAAAATCATATCTCTGGGCCAAAAGAAAAGCATTTTACAAATTTTATGAGAAGGGACCAACTAGGTATGGGAATTTCACTTTAAAAGGGTATTAGTGAGGCATTCAACAAGAACTTATTTTCCATCTTCTTGGATCAATGCAACAAGAATATCAATTTTCAGTGGATTTTGTTGGAAAAAAGCTTTTGGCATTTACGGGTTCATGAAAATTAGTTGGCTAAGTGTTATAATTTTGATAAAGACCAAACACAAATGAATTATAGTTGTTTTGAATTTTTGTAACTTTGCCATCATTTTTAGTAGTGCCCTTATTAAACCAATATAGACCATGTTCAACAAATTTGTTTTTAATTACTTGAAATCAATGAGTATTGGAATGCCTTTGTAATGCCTCTAATTCTTAGTCCTTATTTTTATCCAAAAATTCAAAATTTTGATTTTAGAAAAAACTTGTCAATGTGTACAGTTAAAATTTGTCCTTGATAAAGGGGAGAAAGACTTATTTAAAAAATAATTGGAGTGAAAGGTCCAATTTTGATTTTTAAACACTTTTATCAAAACTTATCCAATTTAAATTTATAATCACTTACTCTTGAAAAATTACAGATCTATTTTTTAACCATTCTAGATGCAATTAATAGAAATTGTTGTACCCGGATAATAATACAATTTGCAATGGAGTTCATTACGAGAATGACCAAAAGCTGGGACAGACAATTCTCTTGGTCATGGACCTTAKTCAAGCACCATGACTAAGAGCCTCATCACATTGAATCTTGTAAAATGAATTTAGACAAAAGACTGAGAGGGATTTTGTAATGAGTTTTTGAAAGGAAAGATTTTGTTATGTTTTTCACTTTCTTCTTCCTTCCTCCTCAGCTCTTTTGTCATGTTCCCATTCTTTTCTTGTCTCACTTCCAAACATAATTTCAACAAGTGTTGCAATAGAAATCACTAGAGGATAAATTTGTAATGAAATGAAGGAAATTTTTTTATAGACTTTGGCCACAGTGTCACACTCAATAGTTTAAAGTAGAGAAATGACATGMAAATATCCATGCTAATATTTTAATAGTGTGATTTAACAATTGAATCATTTTACAAATATGTTAGAGAGTCAATTGTATTATTTGCAACCAAAACATACAAATGGTCAACTAAATTATATTTACCATACTCAACATACAATAAGTGTGACAAATTTCATTTTCTATAGTTAAAATTTTCTAGCCGTAGTATTGCATTTCAATAATAAAATTGCATTTTAGCAACAATGTTTGTTTTTTCAATAGTGAAACAACATTTCCAACAATAAGCAACATTAGATAATAGCAAGAAAAGGACCAATCAACTTGGTTCACAAAATTTTGTCATCCTAAAAATTTGGTGAGAAACCTTTTGAGGTTCAAATGCCACTAAATCCGTGTGAACATGAAACTTCACTCATTTTAGGACATGCTAGATTTCACATCATTTTCTCATTCATTTTTATTCTTGATCTCTCTTCATTTTTGAGGCATGATGTAAGGTAGGCTTTGATCAAGAAATCTATCCCTTTTTCTCCTTGAATTTTAAAATAAAAATACGATTACCTTCTAAATTATATAATATATTTTTTAAATATATTGATGTATCTGAAGCAAATCACGTAATATTGTCAAATTTGGAAAATGAGCATTTTTGTATACAAAAATCATTAATGAAATATCCAATATTTATTTTCTAATATTCAACCCAACATTGTTGATATCCATTTGCGGCATACTCAAGTATTTTACAATGGAAAAATATCATCATAAGCATATAATGATTATGTATTAAAATTTATAAATAATTACACAATAATAACTATATATTAATAAGTTGATCAAACTTATTATCTTTGAGATTAGTTAAAACTACTTATTATTGAAAAATTAATCTTCTTGATGAGGATCTAATCCTTCATCAATAAACAAATTTTGCAACAAATAAACAATACCAAAAAAGAAAAACAACAATCCCTCCCACTTTCCTATTGTCTCCACATATTTGTCCATCATTGTATCTATAATAACACAATACAATACATGTCATTTTATAGTCTTGTAGACAAGATTTCTTTTTGACAATCTACTTTCATTAATATTGCTATCTTAATCATGTTTTTTTTTCAAGTTGAATTGTTAAAATCACTAACAATGTGTTTGAATTGTTGAAATAAATGCATTTATTATTGAAAAAATTCTTTTGGATATATTTACTATATAAGAGAATTTTAAATCAAATATGATTTAATACAAAAAATTGATGTCACCTTCAAAGTTAATATACCCTGGAACACATCGATACAAAAATTCTCGAAAGTGGCTTTTAAGTTTGTTTGTATCCCTTTTATCTTCTACTCTATCTATAACAACTCGTCTTGAAAATAGATCTCTTCGGGGAGGCATATTTTTCTAATATATTAATTGGACATTTTGTTTCCAAATACTTTCATGCACTTAGATAGTATATCTCTAAATTTTGTAAATTTACTCTTTAAAGGCACCCGACTTTGTTTAATTTGAAAAGCAATGCAACCAAATGAAATGTATATTAAATTTATTTGAAACTAAGATTTTACTACTCAAATTTGAATGATATATGTCTTTTTTTAATAAATGAAATTCACTATAAAAACATTTGATATCTAATTTCATACAAACTTAAATACAAGAAAAACAATGTTGTAACAAAAACTCTTAAGTTCATTGTTTAGAGAATGTGGTAAAATACCATTTTTTGAATTGAGAAAGCCACTCTTTATTTGATGTAATATATCAATAAATAAGCATTAAAAAATAAGAATTTTGAAATTTTATATTTACAAATGTTGAAACCTATAATAAAAATCTTTAAAAATGTTTGAGTGATTGCATAAAACCAAATATATTGATTGCATACAATGTTACATAAAAAAATCAGTAGTGGAAACTATAGGAATTTTGACAGAATTCTGTTGATTTGGTTGCCTTGTCCCGGTCATTGTTCTGTTGATTTCAACAGAGATCAGTAAAAAATTAACAGATTTATGTTGAAATCAATAGAACAATGACCGGGACAACGCGACCAAATCAACAGAATTCTGTCAAAATTCCTACGGTTTCTATTAGTGAATGAAAATGACAACCCGTTTTGTATGGATATAAGGATTGATAAGACAATTTAAGCCTAAATATGAACATGAGGGGAGGCTTTCTATGTATATTTAGGGTAGTACATGTGGCAATGGGGACTTTTTAGGGGTTATTTACCTACAAGGTAGAAACAAAAGTATGCATATAATTACTTAATTTGAAAAAATCACAAAATTTAGAACTTGCGGTTTGTCAACAGTTTTCATGTGATTATCGTTGTTTCATAGGTTTGTAAGTTAATATACAATTTAGCACATCATTATGATGCATTACTTTACAATTTATCGCATTGTTATGATGCATTACTTTCAATTGCATCGTAACGGTGTGATAAATTGTAAAGTAATGGATTTTAATGATGAGCTAAATTGTATATTTACGTGCAAACCCATGAAACAACGATAACCACATTATAAATGTTGACAAACCATAGGTTCTAAACTTTGTGATGATACTATGGCACTCTATCATTACTTTACTACCCATGTTAATGCAGTTTTTTCTAGGCTATATTCTTTATAAGGTAAGAAAAGTGAATTGAAAAGCAAGGTGAAAACAAAAGTATGAAGAAAAAAAGTACAACAAATACATGCATATAATTCAGCCTATTTTGTATTTTCATACGTTTTCAAACAAAGTGTGTGATCAAAGTTGATCATAGTCATGTGTCTAAGAAGAAACTGATGGAGAGTCTATCCAAAATTCAAACATTTAAAACATATCAAATTAACAATGCAATTTCAACTTCAATGTTTAATAAGTAATTCTAAGAAAATCCAATATATATGAAATAAACTATAGAGAAGATGTCAATCCCATTTGGCTTTCAAAGAAATTTTATAGAAAATATTTTTGCATCAAGTTCATCTTACAAATTCATTTTCAATTGTGAATTGAAAAGTAGTTTCAATTTCATCGACCTTGTACCAAAATACATAAATAAAATAATAAAAACAAAAGAAACAAAAAAATTGCAAACAATAGGACATACTTTATGGTCAAAAATTTCAAAGTCATCAAAATTCATCCATACAGTTTCAAACATCCATCCCATGTTCCATCCAATCTAGCTTTGAACCAGTTGTATACACAAGGTATACCAAATTTAGTACTTAGAACCCAAATTCTCAATCCCTTAATTACATGTAAGAAATTTTAACATTTGGCCCAAAGTTGTACACTACCTACATCACTTATAATGGATTTGTCACTTTCAATGTTTTCTAATTTATTTGTAAATATTTTACAAAATTTAATGTTAAAAGAATAAGATCCTCCGCATGTGGTTTTTAAAAAGCACTAAGTTACCCCCCAATATAAAGTAATGATTTTAGAACTAGTTGACAATTAGATTATTTTTTTTAGCTAGTAGTCCTATTTGCTTATCACTTTCAAAACAAGGGTTGCTAGTATGTGAACGTGGGATCATGAGCCCATGAGCCTAGGACCCTAGACACCTATTTATAAATACATATTATAGACATTTTTCATGATTATAGAAAAACAATATTACAGATGTTTTCTAAATACTTATATTCTAGGTGCTTATGTTATAATTGTCTTCTTTGATTGTACATCTAGGGTTTCCACATATACCTAGGCTCAAGGCTCATATGCTTGCATTTCTATACTCTCACACTAGCATAGCTGCTTTTAAACCCTAAAGAACTACCGACAGTGTTTCGGGCTTAAAACTACTTCAACCTGTTTGTACCCAAAAAAAAACTAAAAGTTACACCTAAATTTTTTTTTTTAACAAATCCAACTACAAGAGCCTTTATTTAATTTGTCAAATACACCCTTCTAATAATTTAGAGTGAAAATTCCCACCCATTTCAATTTCAATGTGCCTAAACTTCAAAAGTAGAATTATCTAGCTCTTCCAAAAGATGAAGTTTTGTCTTTCAACGTTTTAAGAAGAAAACATGTAATTCCTTAACCCCTAAACGTCCCAGCGCTTCAAATCTAGCCTCCCAAAATTGGAAGATTGCCCTATTTGACTATTATAATTTTTTCAACGGTCCAATCAAATCATTTGTTCATTTTTCCATAGCTCGAGGCTTGGCTCCACTTTTGATCAGTACAGTTAGTTTTTGTGGAGCTTGTTTTGGGTAATGGTTAATTGAAATGATTTTAGAATAGGTTTGGATTTTGGTAGACACGCAATGGATGGTTAGGGGTTAACTCCAAT
This sequence comes from Pleurozium schreberi, assembly GCA_006891605.1. Lineage (NCBI taxonomy): Eukaryota > Viridiplantae > Streptophyta > Bryopsida > Hypnales > Hylocomiaceae > Pleurozium > Pleurozium schreberi. The sequence continues at coordinate 12,811 of VACF01000344.1, read as the reverse complement.
CACTCTGATTATTGAAGAGGGCCTTTAGGTCGGCCCTACTATAAACCGGCCCGTAAACCACTCCTAAGAAATCAGCCGTTCATTTCCTGGGAGGGTTCTGCTGTGCAATCAGCCGTAATGCCCGATTATGCGGACAAACCTGTGTAATTGGGCATTACGGTTTCTTCATCCAATCTTGTTATTTCATTCCGCATCTTTCATCCAACTTCAATTTCCCTGGTCGTGATTTACATCGGACAATGTCCCTTGTCGTCAGGCATTTCGCGATGAAAAGCGCCTCCTCATCGGGCTCCGCCCTCCTCGTTGGCTCTTTACATCGTGAAATGCCCTCCTCCTTGGGCATTGCCCTATACTAAACTCCCTCACACAAGCTTCTCACTTCTGGAATGCATGCACGACAAGTTCCTTAAATCCATGATTTACTGATCTTTAAATCTGTGATTATGTTCAATTGACTCAACTTTAGCAAATTCACCCACTTAACCTTAGAACATCAAGGCGGACATTTTGCGCCCAATGGATGACAAAGAATCTTTTTGTATAGGACAGAAGTGCAACTATTCATCCTGGGAATTTTGTGTAAGAAGGGGAGATCTTCTACAGTACTTTGAAATTAAATGAGTGCTTTTGTATTTTTTTAAAACAATGATTTTCACGGTATCAAAATGGACAATTTCCACGGTCACCGGTTGGTTCTTTAAGGGTTAAACGACATCACAACCATTTTCTGGTCGGTGAATGAGAGAGCATCTTTTTGTGTAGGACAGAAGTGCAACTATTTATCCTCAAAATTTGTGTGAAAAAGGAAGATCTTCTACACTACTTTGACTTCCAATACTTACTTTTGAAATTTGTTTAACCAAATGAATGATTCCTACAGTATCAAAATTCAAGATTTCCACGGTGACCCGCCCGGCATTTAAGGGTTAAGGCTGGAACTTCCAAAGGAGTGACTCCTATTAGTTGCTTCTGCTTTTGGAAATGTGTTGGTCTCCTGAGTTCTGACCCAAAGGAAAGACCCGATTTTACGTCCATCTCCATCAAGCTTGAAAAGTATAGGGCCATGCCCAAGGAGGAGGGCATTTTGCGATATAAAGGGCCAACAAGGAGGCGCTTTATATCACGAAATGCCCAACGACGAGGGACATTGCCTGACGTAAATCACGAGCAAGGAAATTGAAGTTGGACGAAACACTTGGGATGCAATAGCAAAATTGGATGAAGAATCCGTAATGCACAATTGAAGACGACGCCCCCATCGTCTGCTTCTTATTCTTCTCCTTTTCCTTCGGCACTTGAGCTCCCCAAAACACAGTCCTCCCTGATCCTCTCCTCACGCACACTTCGCCAATTGCAACGTTTTGAAYCGCAACAACAATATTGCTCCTGCACAGCACGACACTGTCGACGACCATTTTGTACTTGATGAGAGCCAAATGTGGGGATCAGCTGCTTCGCGAGAAGTTCCACACCCACCGCACGAAATGTAACAGCAGACACGAAGAAAATGCGGAGAAGTACAACGAGAGCGCCGACTTGAAAAACTCGAAAGTTTCGTAAAGAAAAATTTGGCAAAAGATTGTTGTGGAAACTTCAAGAACCTCAATGGCGGTGTATCGCTGGCTCGATTGTTGGTGAAGACGACGACGACGACGACGACGATCCAGTGATGACCTGCGATGAATTGCAAAGAGGGCAGCCACAACTTTTTCATTAGTGGAAGAATAGGGGTCCTTCTAGCGTATCGTCAAAGAGTGTCACGTGTCATCTTGTGATTGGCTTAAGATGATATGGATCTTTCAGAATCTGACATGGAAATTAAATTTTTTTGCCAAATGTTACCAAAAAAAATGGTCAGTACACTAATGATGGTAAATAGCGTTACCCATACTAACTCTTGTAGAAATGCTATAAATTTTTACCTTCACAAATGTTTTTACAAAGTGCATGGAACCTAATAGTACTATAGTTGGGAACACTTAACACCTATAGTTGGTAAAAATATTCATTAAGAGTAAAAACTTATGGCTGCTTTAAATCAATTAGTGTAGGTAACACTATTTACCATCATTAGTGTAGTGTAAAGCATTCCGCAAAGGGGGGAATTTTGAACAATTAACCAAGGAGGAAATGTAGGGAAAAATATTTATTAAAAATTGGAAATTTTGAATTCATATTTGTAACGAAAAACCCCAAATTCATGGGATGAGTTGACAAAATACATGATTAACCACTCCAAAATAGGAAGTAGGTTGTTATATCTTTAAAAAATTCTTTAACTTGTTAAACATTATAATCTTTCAATCTATGTAGTCAAGGTTTCTAAGAAAATTTTTACACATTTCCATGGTAATCTAGTACAAACGTATAGACTTGGATTTTATAAAAAAAAATTATTATTTTTTTTCTCACTACCCTTAAAAGAGGTAGTTTTTGACAATTTCTACCCCTGAGTTTTTTGGGGAATCTTTCTAAAATGGGCATTGTGTAGCTTATTCAAAGTACCAATTAATTATGAGTTGTGAGTAATGCATCGTGACGGTGTGATAAATTGTAAAGTAATTCATTGTAATGATGCGCTAAATTGTATATTAAAGTGTGAATCCATGAAGCAATGATAACCACATGATAACTATTGACAAACTCAAGGTTCTAAACTTTGTGATGAAGGCTTTGGTGGCAACTTCAAAAACACTATTAAAAAAAAATTCAAATCTTTCCATGCAAAAACTACAAGTTCAAATTGTGATTTAAAATCCAAGACTTAAACTAATAGATGCATACTTTAAAGACAAAGAGAATGATACCAAAGAACTTCACATCTAGTTGAATACTATAGGATTTATCCTAAAGGTTTTCTAAATAACAAGCCCCTGGTACTGGTATGTTGTTTTAAGGATTAAAATGTAACCCACTTGCTACGTCATGTATCACATCAAATTAGTAGGGTGAAAATTTTTACCAAAGATACAAACAATTCATCTAAAGTTTCTAAAGCACTTGTATAGGTTTTTGAAATTATAAAATGTTAAATATAAGTGAAAGATGTTTGATGTAAATTTAATGTTTTGTAATATAATATGGATAAATATAATAATTTTATCAAATGATTTCATCTCAAACTATCTTGGTGATCTCAACAAACCAACATGTGATACAATGTGATTTATAAGAGTTGAATAATAATAATAATAGGCTTGCATACCATAATAATCCAACATCACATTTGAAATAATTATTCAATATCTACTTGAAGGTTGATTCAATCTTTTTAAATGTTTCACTTTAACAATACTTAAATACAAGATTTTGTTACCAATACAAGCAATGTGTAATTTTGTACATTTATGTCTTCATTAGACATTATCGTTTCAAAAATCCATCAGCAAGAATTTCAATGCTCAAATGGTATCATCAAATGAATAATTAATCTCTTCTAGGATAAATGGTATGGATAGAATTTATGCTTATAATTATCAAGTATGTCATCCCAAGTCAACACCTTCACATTTGAAGTACAAAAGCAAACACTAAGTGCAATGTATAACTTCTTGGACATGTGGCATCCTAATAAAGCTCATTGAGTGCTTGGTTTCTTATTTCTTTCCCTGCCAAAACAAGAATCAAATGAATTTCCTTCTTGTCTATTGTACATTAGCTAAAACATTCAAATTATATCACTAGTAGAAATCCACACTAAAAAAAACATTCTAAATGATAGTCATGTGCTCAATTTGTGTTATGTTAAACACAATTGTGTTAAATCTCCATTATTTCAAACACAAAACCATCATTTGGAATGTTTTTTCACTATAGATTTCTACTAGTGTACAATAAGAGTTGCTTCTATTGCCATTGAAGTACAATATGCAATATGTATGTATACTTTGATTAACATACATATTGATGGGCTCTAAGGGATATTAAACACCTCATCAATAATTTAGAAATCCTTAGGGAYATATATAATATGGAGTATAATAGAAGAAAAGGATATAGAGGTCACCAAGTAAGTACTCCCTCTATCCCACTAAATCCATGTGGAAAATATGATATTTGAGCATAATTTGTCAAAGCTACTAGCTCTGTTATTTTAGATAATTTAAAAGGTGGTGGCAACAATGGAATTCTAGAAATATGTTCCCCAATCTATATGTCTGTAAAAAAAAAACTAGCCTACTTTAGAAACAAATTTTCATAGCACCAAAGTGGTTATTAAATGCACCATCAACACTACTATCTAAAGAAGCCATTAGTTCAAGGTTTCTCAAATGGGCAAGGTCAAGTTTGCTGGGCCGAAGGAATGTTCATAGATTGTTTCACTTGCCCCCACAAGGTTGTCCAGCGCAACAAACACTTATTCAACAGTCATAATTAAGAAACGGAGCTTTTAAGTAGGACACAAAATTTGCCTAATTTGGAGTTTTTTAGTGGGATAGAGGAATTATGTAGTATAATGAGGAAATTAAGCTTAGTTCCAATTTCAATATTGAACACTCTAAAGATGGAATAAGCATTTAATTCACAAAAAAATTGTCTAGCTCTAGTTTTATAATTCTTAGATTAAATAAACAAGATTTGAGACTAAAGACTGTGAGATGAAAGAAGCGAGTGTTCTTTGTGTTGTAGATCTTGCAGAAGCTTGGTAACATGTGCAAAACCATGTCCCATAGTGGAGTTTTGATCATTGAAACGCTTCTCCAACTCATTGTATCTGCCTTTCAGAACAGCCAATGTGTCTCGTTGTTTATTGAGCTTCCTCTTCTGCTGGTTTGCTGTGATATAATTTTCTCGGTCTCGTTCAACCAATACCAAATGGTTATATTCCAATTTCTCTGTGTTGAATTGATACACGGCCTAACAATCAAATAGAAACAACTTAATTTTATTCCTTATTTGTTACTCCCTTGGTTCTAGTAAAAGCTTCCTAATCAAGCTTATTTACAATCTTTGCAGGAAGAATTTGGGAAGCTTTTAGTGGAATTGAGGGAGTACTACATATGGAAACAAGAATTTCAACCCTAAAGACCAAACTGCATTTTTTTTGGCAACATTGTGATTTTGGGCAGCTCATTGCAAATGGAGTTTTTATTTTATTTTCTTGAAATTTTCACACAACATGTACCCAAGGAGTAGCTATAGGGCCCAACAATTTCATAACTTTTGACTACACAGTTAAAACATTATTGCATGATATGTAGTTTTCTTTGATCTTTGGGCAAATCGAGCAGGTAAAAAAATTTCTGAAAAAACTGTTTTTTAAGAAATAAAAATTTGAAATTGGTTTTATAGATTTATGTAAGTTAGGTGTGTAAAGCTTTGAATCATTCCATTTTGATTAACAATTTAGTGTTTTTAATCATATTCTACTTCTTTCTACTTACAATTTTTTACTTATATATTGCACAATTCCAAATGATTTGAAAATTTTGAAGCATGTAGCCAAATTGCCTAGAAGAATTATTCYGAAGAGTTACCATCATTTTGGACATTTTTTCATACAAATGTGACCTCGTGAAGCATTGCTGCTTGATTTTTCGGAAGGCCAAAAAATGGATCTAAGTCAATTCAAAAGCTAATATCTTCCAATCAACATGGTGGAAATTTTTGAAATTTTTCCCACATCTTCTCAAACTAGCTTACTACTTGATACAACGGTTACATGTGTCTAAAAATGTCTTTTTTTCTTTCTAAAAATTGATACTTGTATTAGAAATGGYARTTTTGGAGTCTTTTGGTGAAAACGTAGTCAAAAACTTCTACGGGTTAATTTAACATTTATAATACAAGTAGAACATTCCAACGACAAAGGGGAAATGTAAACAARAGTTGATTACCTGCATGGTTGCATGGTATTGCTCAAGAGTTTGCATGTCCGTCTCCAAACGCACTTTTAGATTATTATACTCCTCTGCATCGGTATCACGAATATCCTCAAGTATCTTAGCAAACTCTTCTTTTTTGGCTAACATGTCTTCTTGGAACTTGGCTTCCATATCACGACGCTCTTGTATCAACCTTGACATTTCTTCTTTGTTGCTGTCAATTTAAGACAAATTCATAAATGTTGGCTTCTACTTATCTATTGCAAACATTCTACAATTAGATAGAATCTAACTTGGAACTTGCACTAGTAGAAAGGATGGTCTTTGGGCACCAAAGAATAGAGTCAAATTATAGTGTGTAAAGCCGATGTTGGCACTAGCTTGTGGCCTTAGGTACCGCACTTTGACACTAGTAAAAAAAACAATGGCCAAACCAACATGTTTTGTTGCTTTGGACAACTTGATTCTAACGTGATTTAACAAATTTTGTTGATTCATACATGTTTTGTTGATTCGGATAGCTTGATATAGACATTTTTTTCTACTTGTGCTTGGTGCCTAAAGAGTACCATTCTATTGGTGTTGCTTAATCAACAACTATATGTACAKTGCAATAAATTTACTCTCAATTTGGGTATTGAACTAAAAAAAACTTCAAATAGACRACATCTTTAATGACATCTAGTATATGCCCAACTTTTTGGAGCAATATAATTATAGTTGCTCAAGATTTATAAACAAAAATCATTTTGGAAATGATTGAGTAACACCATCCTTYAGATAAAGTGCCAATTATGCATGTTCACAATGATAAACAAAAGACTATAGAATGAGTGTGTCCTAATAAGCAATAACCAAGAATAAAAGATAACCTAGCAAGGAGAGTTCCACGTTGCTCAAGTAATGCAAGCTCAATGTCTGTCAACTCCTTTCGCTGTGTCTCAGTCATTGTAGCTACCTGTTCATGAATGTATCCAGAGCTTGAGCTCCGTACAAAAAGTTGCAGAAAACGAAATAAATATCCAACGAATTTGAGAAACAACAAATACAATAGAAGTCTCTAGATGAAAATTGAAGTATGGAATTCACAAAATAACCATTTCCGCTGATATTTGTTTTCATCAATTGAAGATCAAATATTAGTTCACCGTAGCAATAAAGAAAAGTTATGGCCGTACTTGGCGCCCCATGATGGCTACGAGGTCAGTAATATCTTTAGATTGTTGCTCAATAGCAATCTGATATTCTTCATCTTTACATTTCAATTCAGCAACCATCTCACTAATTACTGAATCTTTAGAAGCCAACACCGCATCACATGCCTGCTTATCAATGGAATATGGATTTTACAAACAAACTCAACCAATTTTCTTTTAAAAGGTGCAAAATATCACAATAAGAACACTAAAAAGCATGTTATAATTACCCAAAACCAAACCTCTATCAAATGAGCTTGTTGAACAATTCCAATTTCAATTCAATAAGAGAATTCTCAATCATCACTTCAAAAAGTTGTGTGCATAAGACAGGTATCAAGAAACCATTACTGTGGCTAGTTTCTAAATCAATTGAGGTTGAGAACAACATTTCATTAGAAATTTAGCCATGAGTTTAAAGGTTGAAATATAGAGGTTGAAACGTCAATACATTAGTCAATGATATCCATCAATGGCATTGCAGCAATCTAGGCAACACTTGTACCTAACATTGTTCAGAGATGCAAGGTGGCTAAGCCACTAGATCATCGGTGACTTGAAGTTCGATATGGAAAAGTTGGTGGGGAACCTTCTTCTGCTCGGCCATTTGTTTGGCCACATCTTGTGGACCATTAAGCTCTAGGATTATTTTCCATTTCTCCGCTATTTCTTCATTGTGACTGCTGCTGTCTTGTATCTCCAGTCTCATCCTCTTTTCAAGAGCCTGAGTAGCTTACAATGTTAGTTTTACAACTAGATATACAATTGCTCAATTTTTTACAAAAACTTTTCTGCAATGAAGGTACACACATCAAACAGAGTCTGTTTTCAACTTTAATGAGAAAAACAATGATAARAACATTTTTCTTTCCAAATCTAACACTTCAAGATCTTCTTCATGAATAATGAAACAGAAACTTGGTCAAAATTTCTCGCCAGTCAAACCGACCTCATCCCTTGCAAACAAAGATAATATTAAAGCTTCTCGCAATGTGCAGCTTGTGGCCGACACTCTTCTTTCTGAGGTTCTTGATACGAATTTTGATTTAGTTGTATTACCTGGAGGCATGCCTGGGGCAGATCGCCTTAAAGCATCGGAAGAGCTCACGAAGATTCTGAAGGGTCAGGCTGAAGGAGGACGTTTGTATGGGGCAATTTGTGCTGCACCTGCTGTGGTTCTTGAAGTTAATGGTCTTCTGCAGGGCAAGAAGGCAACAAGTCATCCATCATTTTCAAGTAAATTGGCAGATCAGAGTGCCGTGGAGGGGCGTGTGGTAATTGATGGACGCTTGATCACCAGCAGAGGCCCCGGAACTGCAATGGAATTCAGTCTCAATATTGTCGAGAAGCTCTTCGGCCGCATCAAAGCACAAGAGATAGCTGAAGCAATGGTTTTCGATTATCTTTGAATCAATAAATCCGCACGAGTTTGGAATCGGGAGCGTGGAGAAATCGTGCTTTGAATTGTTCATAATTCTGTCGTCTTTGCTGTTGCAATTTTGGCACATGCGCGTTTCATTTGACTGAAGAAAGTCGTGTGAGCGGTGGTGCGCGCATTCAAGGTGATTCAGCTCGCCGATCATGTAATTATTTTTGAGAAAGAGAGAATTTGTTGATATTATCGCCCATGTTACTGTGTTTTTTGTGTGACGAAGGAGCCTCAGAAAGGTTATCTAGGGACATACTGTACTCTATTAATCGATCTCTACTTTTAAGTTGTTTTCTCGTATCAGTGGACAGTTGAAATTTTTCGGGATCGGAACTTTGAATATGTCGATCTTCTTTTATCTCCAGCAATACCTCCTGTTCAGATTTTGGATGTTTCGTTTTATCCCTTTTGTAAAACAATTCGATCTTTCTGTATACAGTCTCGAGCATTCTTGTCAGAGCGTAACTTCATGTGATTGGTGTCTATCTGGCGCCAATGCTTGGATGTCGAAGTTGTTATTAGTTTTCCTGCTACTGGATATTTTGCACATCCGAGTAGTGCAAGGAAGTTCATGCTTTCTAAGCAATACTATCATGTTACAATATACAATGCAAGTGAGAAGGTTGCAGATCGGCATTGTGCATTCATACTTGTTTCACTCTGCTTGACTACATGTGTTTTCTCATTTTCGTCTCKTAACCTCTTTCACATCCTCCATCAACACCAGCACATTGCAATTCTTTTCTCCAGTGAAATATCCTTTTCAAGTTGGACTGTAATTGTTTCTATGTGAAGTGTGTTCAAAGCTCCATCTATTTCAAACTATGAAGCGTGGAACGGAATGGAGACCATGCTAGAGCTGCAGATAATGGCCGGGGCTTGGGAAAAGMTGAAGCAAGTCTTTTGGAAGCGGAGTTAGCTTTCTATGAAGTCAGATTGCTGTGGCGTGTGGAGGTAAGCTTTGCTTGGATTTTTTAATTTCGAAACCTTTGCTGTCATGGTATGTTCGATTCTTWTGAAAGCTCTGGCTTCTGTTTTCCRCTTGTCGTGAACTGTGGTAAACATGTGGTATGTCTCTGTCAATTTTGTGCTGTCAGSGTGATGTTTTATCAATGAATAGAAATTCTTTACGTCTGTGGTGCACGTAGCTTATCACTGTAACGCATGTCATGCTTTCTCTACGGTCTAGCACAATGTTGCGGGGAATTTCCTTACAGCGGTCATTTGCTTTGAGAGGCAATTGAGTCCGGATTGTATTTTTTGGAGGTAAGTTCTGTAAGTTGTGTATTTWATTTACTTGCATAGTGCAGAAAAAGTGGACAGCGTGTGACCTAATTATTGGATCCAGAAGTCTTGTTATGCTTAATTAGTGTTATGTTTTTTCTATTGAAAGTGTCATCTTCTGTTGTAAGCGAATGAGGCTGCAATGTTGATGCCTGTGTCTGTGTCCCTGTGGCTTCTCTGATATGGATGTTTGCTAAGTACCGCTCCCATAGACATGAAACTTCTTCTGGCTGTTGTATATAGCGATTCCTACCATGCGCTAGTAAGTCCTGTCTCTTGAACCCCTGCTACATATACATCTATGGTTGATGGTAAGGGGGAATTGAAAACTTGTCAGATTAGTGAATGCTCTCCCTCTGCGGTACTAATTTGTTTCAATCCGGTAATGCTCTGGTGGATTCCTTGASTGKTTTTCATGTTTATCACTAATTGAGGCCTGTAATATGAATTCCTAAGAAGGATGGAACTCAATTTGGCGTTTATCTTCCATTTTCGTTYGTGTAATTGCTTGGTGTAAGTTCATTGACCATTTATTACTCTGATTCCATGTCCACCTACGTTTTAGTCATGCAACTGTGGTAGGCTGTTTCTCATGCTCACGTAGCAAACAGAACTAAGGTTGTGTTCCAGTCTGTATGCATAAAACTGCTTTAACCCTTAAAGGACCAGGTAGCATTTTGGGGAACGTAGCACTTTCGGTCATCCATACGAATGGAATTCATTCCTTTTCTCTGAAATTCATACAGCAAGTACTTAAGGAGTACCCAACAATGAAAGAAAATGAAAACCAAATCAAGTCCCACTATCAAAATTTAAGACCTCACAAGCCCTTGACTTGCAACTCAAAGAGTTGCTCATAGTCATAGAGAGCATCATCCACACAAGAACAACTTGAGCAACAATAGAAGGCTCCATGACAACTTACAAAACTCTCTTGAATAATTTTGAACAAGAATGTGTTCTAAAAATCTAAAAAGAAGAGAACACCCTAAATCCTACACTAAACACAAAATGAAAGTTCAAAAAATGAAAAAAAAAGCATACACCACAACAAACACTTTCATTCTCAAAAAAAATGATGGCAAAAATCCATAAGCATACCAAGAAAATAAGCCACCAAGTTCAAGCTCTCCCAAGCTCCAACACGCTCCAACAAAGTAAGCTCCTAAAGATTCTATTCCGCTCAAATCCTCTCAATAGAGATGGAGAGAGAAAAATTGACACCGTGTGCTGACACCATCAATGTTTACCCCATGGAAGTTTTGGAGAATAGCCCGTAGAACCTCCCCCCCTCGCAACTTGGAGGTCAAGCTTGAGCTTGCAGGGTGGGGGCCCGCCTCAGGTGGATCCAACCCTCACCTCCAACCATGTGCACGGGCCAAGTGATCCACACACACGTTGGAGCAAACACCAAAGACGAAGCTTGCCTACTCTCTTAGGAAACAATTGCAACAAGTCGAAGCCCCACTGCCCCGCATTGTGGCCTTATTAAGTTGATGTCATGCCCTACCCCGAAAGGCGAGGCGCATTCAAGGCCGGTTTGACCCGATCCAAATCCACTTTCAGTTTCATATGTATTTATTGAAATCTAATTTTAATTTTAAACGAGAAAATTGTCAAATCACGTAGTTTGATGTCCCTACCAAGGCAAGATATTAAAGTGGTCATTCAAAGTTTGTAGTTTTACGTACGCATGGGGAAAATATTGGAATTTTTTAATTTGCTATGCATTGTGAAATTTGAAAATTTGGATTAGAGGCCCTAAATAATTGAGTGCGGAGAGGTGAACAACAAAAGAAGAAAAGGTGAACAACATAAGACACCAAGCAACCACTAAATAGTTGTAATTTTGTGCATTTATCTTTGGCTAGGGGAAAACAAATCCAAGACATAGACTTCGGATCACAACTTCAACGTCTTGCACTACCAAGTGCAAAGAAATGTAATTGAAAAGACCCTTTACAATGCCAACTAAGAGTCTTGGTATCTCTCGTCTGAAAACAAATGATTGAATTTCACCTATACATATCACTAGGAGTTGAATTGAAAACCTTGTGGAATCCAACAAGTTCAACATTTTTTTTATGGAGTAGTTTACCCCATCAAGAACTAAGACGACACAATGTGTCCTTTTAAGATTTTCAATGGCTAATTCCTATTAGGGTGAAACAAATCTCAATATTTTGTATTAAAGTAGGATCTTGTATACTAACAAGTTGACATACTTTTTGCATTCTTTGGTTTTCAAATTTTCAATGTGAGAATTATTTAAAAAAATTCTTTGAAAGTATATTCTAATACAAAAAGAATCCAATAAAAGAAAATAATAGAGAAGGAAGGAAAAAAAATTCTTAGACATTTCTAGTCTTTACTCTGCACAAACAAACAAGTTCTGGAGATTTTTTCAAATTTGTGTTTCTAGCAATTTTAAAACTACAAGGTTCAATTTGGTGTGATTATGAACACAAACATATTAGAATGAATCCAATTTTTTTGAATATGTTTCAAAAAATATCCTTATAATATTTATTTTAAATTCAAAAATTAACACATGGAAATTAAATTTCTTTGTCGGATCCAATTTGGTCAATTTTGGCTTTTAAAACGTTTGATTGAAACTCAATACAAGTTTGAGACATTTTTTGGACATTTCTAGTCTTTATCCTACACAAACAAACTAAATCCGAAGGTTTTTTAAAAAAATATTAAATTTTAAAAAAAAAATACAAAGTTCAATTTGGTGTGATTAAGAACACAAAATAATTTGAATGATTCCATTTTTTTTAAAGATGTCACAAAAATTATCCTAATAATACCCATTGTAAAAAATTTTAAACTGATGCATATATAAAAATTTAAATTTTTTGTAGGATCCACTTTGGTCAATTTGGGCTTTCTACTCCTTTTGTTTGAAAATGTGTAAAAATTTGAGAGAATTTTCAGTTTTCATTTTTCAAGTTAAAAATATTGCATTTGCCTTAAATTTGAATACATATTTTTTGGAAGGTGGGATGGGGTGATAGAAAGACATTATTCATCTTCTTATCATTTTTCTTCCTCCAAAGTTGCATTTTTAA